>WTSP01002034.1:66863-79291 GCA_025331215.1 Actenoides lindsayi
AGACAGGAAAGAAAGGAACCTGTTTTGAAACCAAAGACTGCCAAAGAAAAAAAAAAAAAAACCAAACCAACAAAAAAAACCACAACTAAAAAAAAGCCCAAATCAGCTCGCGCACGATTCCCACGGTTGTAACGTCAGTAAGTGGAACTGAGTAGTCAGCGACATTCAGCAAAGGTTTTGTATCACTGAACAATGATGCTGTGATCATTAGCCGAGTGGAATTGCTTTTTAAGTGGAAACCTGCTGAAATGCCGCCTAGCTTTGCGTTTTCTTGCTTCAGAAAACAGTTTACAAGGACAAAGTATTTTTTCAGATGATAGAAGAAATTCAGATCAATGCAGGAAGGTCTTGTCATTCACTCCGAGATAATGAGTACTGGAAAATCATTTTTGCTTTTCAGTATTGACACTTGGGCGTTTTTGACACTGAGAAAGATCTTCATGGTATTGTGATGCTGAAGCAGAGGATGTTTCTCAGCCTGGGTTTGAGCTGGGTGTACCAGCCAGTAATCTGCATTAACGAGATCCTTCAGCGCGTCGTGGAACTAAAAGACGTGTTATTTCTTACATGGTAGTTGCTTGCAATACATAGCTCTCCTCTTTAGCAATTCATTTCCCTGTAGCTCACACTTGCTATTTTTCTCCTCCTCTGTCACTATGAGAAATATGCAGCATGCTCTGCATCAAAGGCAGAACATTTTACCCAAATCCCTAATACAAATGCTTAATCTCCTCCTGGGGAATAAGTGATTCAATTACATTTATCAAGCTGGATGGAAGATCTTTATTTTAGTGCGCCACAAGCTATCTCTGTAGTGCCTTGGATTTTCATAATACTGTCATACATTAAACAGTCTGCTTGGGAATACCTTCAAAAAGCAGTTGATTATGCTTATGGATTAACTCCCTTTTACAGATGGGGAAGGTTTTGTTTGCTTATGCTCAGTGATAGGAAAAGACAAGATTACTCTGGCCAAAGAATCTAACCTTCTCTCTGTGAGTCTCATTATAATTTGGCAAGAAACAAAATAACTATTGGGTAGATTCATTCATAGAAAGTGCTAGTTGGCTCTTGGGCTTCTTGGGAAGTGACTTAAGGGCTGATACGCTCGTGAGACTTGAAGGGTCTGGGCAAAGGGTGACTGGAAGCAGGCAGGAGGAATGCAGCGAGCAGAGAGCAGATGCACAAAGCTGCCTTATTACAACCGTTCTCTCATGAGCTATTAGAGACCTTTCCTCTCTGGCAAATGAGGACACTGCGGAGTGCAGGTCCCAAATATGCCTTGAGCTTAGTGCAACATCTGAAGACTGGCTTTTCTCTTTGGCTCTGTTGTCAGGAACGATCATCCAGAAATATTTGGTGTCAACAGCTTGTCCTGTTGAGTCGGTTTTCAGCATTGTCTTGTTTATCCAAACAATATTAAGACAGCACAGAGGATAAAGGTATCTCTGAGTAGGCTATAGAGCTAATTGCCAAGGGTTCCACACGAGACAGATGAAATCTTCCTTGAGCAAATCACTGAGTCACTCTGTGCCTCAGTAGTTTCATCTTAAAAGGGAGTTCCCAATAAATCCCCATTCAAACACGAGCATTAGTTAACAGGAGGCCCACAGGCATGCCTACAACTAAGCAACTTCCACTTCAGTAAAGCAGTAAGATCTTTTTTTAACTGACTTCAACGGGTATCCGACGCTCCAGCCTGCAACTATTACCTTACAGAAAATTGAAAAAGGCAGGCAGGGAAATTTTGCAAGTAAGACTGAAGAAGCTTTGTGAGATGCATTTGTTGACTCTGATGAGTACAAAAGCAAGAGCTTAATCTTTCCTCCTTTCAATGCCATGGATTTTAAAGACATTAAAGCCTGGCAAAGGAAAATATTCTTTTACACAATACATAATTTATCCTTGGACTTGGCAGAGCAAAATTGAAAACAAAACAAAAAAGAGGAGGCATTTATTTGGATAGTAGGCAGATCTTAAGTATTTGGGATTTGAATAATCTTACAGAGCACGTGAAGCCTCAGAAAACATGAGACAGTGAATCTGAATGAACATTAACTGTGGAAACTGAAATACTGAACTTTCCCTGCCCTGTGAGGAAGAGAGATTGGAGATCTGCTTAGCCTCAACCTCGATAAATTGTCATCTATGCGATGCTCCAGCTCTCAGCTCTTTGCAGCAGAGACTACCTGCTCCACTCAAGATGGAAATCTTGGCTGTCACTCTCAACAGAAAATACTGACCAGAGAGGATGGTGGGATTTCGTATGCATCCCTCAAAGATTTCAGTCAGGTCACATCAGTTGACAGGTCAGTGTAGTCCAGTGGACGTGGCTTCAAAAGGAAAACTGTGGCATGCCATCATGTTCTTACTTCCCACCTGACCACCTTCTGCTCTCCCTTCTCTGCTCCTACGGTATTTCACACAACAGTGTCCTGATCCTAGAAAGATCTTGCGTGTGATGATAGATGGCAGCCCACTGGGGAATCTCTTGTTCTGCTACTGCTTTTTAGACAGACAGATACATTCAGCCTCTGTGGCTGCAGCTCTTTTACCAGTGCCAAGTTCACTTTAAATAACAGAAAAACATGGGCTGCTTCCATCTGCGCTCCTTTATTTTATTTTATTTTTTTTCTTCCTAGAGCTCCTTATATGGTTTTTGAGACTTGTCAGTCCAAAGTCCATCAAGATGACAAGTGCCTATGACCCTGCTTGCAACAAGGGGACAGGGCAGTTTTCATGCAGAATTTATCTGCGTGAGCCAAACAAATTATGTGTTTGTTTTTGCTGGCAAATGTGACAGCAGCAGAGGTGTGGCTGGGACCAGGCTCGCCTGATGCTGAGGCCTGAGTGCTTTTCAGAGCCACTGGACACGGAGAGGTCCTTTAGCATCTCTTTGATGACAGAAAAAGAGGGTGAAGATGACACCAAGGCTTCATTATTCTAACCTCTGTCTCTCAGAAGCAGGAGTGCTGTGCCACAAAGATGACTATCCATGTCTGTCTATCCAGCCACTGCTGACAGCATGGTGACGTGTTTATCCTCATCCTACAGATTCAGATTACATAGCGACTTCAGAATTGCTCTGGAATTCAACTAATCCACATGTAGCTCCACAGTCCCTCGCCCGACACCATGAAACCTCAACAAATCTGAAATTACTGGAGAGACCTTGTCTAAATCCAGCTCCAAAGGAGAGGTGGCACAGATGGCCTTACTGGGTCAGGTTATAAAATACCTGTACAGATGGGTTTGGGCAGCAAGCGTGTGCAGTGAAGATTTTGCTTGTTATGCTCAATTTAATGGGTGTTTTTCAAAATGTTTCAGAGTTCAGGTTTTGTTCAAATAAACATCCCATGTATTTGAACCCCGTGAGACTGAAAACCTCAGCCATGAGTCTCATGTGACTTTCTTATGAGATTCCCAGCTTTTCTGCTTCTTGTCTTGGCTGGAAGTACCATGAGAATATTTTTTTCATAATATTTCAACACTTCTAGTTTCAAATTCTAGACTTCATTGAAAAAAACCCTCAGAAAAGCTTTAAGGGGTAGGGTGGGTTTCTTTCTTTAACTGAAAGTGGGATGATGCAGATAAAACAGATCTGCTGCCTATGATCTGGAAATAAATAAGGGTTTGGGTCCAGGGATTTGATTTGAATTATTCCCTAATTTTAACCTTTTGGGGACATTCTGTACCTTTCTTATGCAGCATTCATATGGGAGAACAGCTAACTATTTGCTTCAGCTAATTGGCTAACCCAGATATTTCATTTCCCAAGGATAAGAAGAGGTAGCCGGGGCCACTCACTGACCCAACAAACACACCAAAAGCTTGGTGGACTCAATGGGAAAATTAAGTGGCTTGTTCTGCCTCTGTGAATTGTTTACACAAAACACAGGCTTTGGTCCACCTACTCTCTTCTTTCACTTTGAGCTCAACACTTATTTACAGTGGCAGAGCTCGATGAGCATCCTGGCCATGTATACACGTGAAGCGCTTCTGCACTCTGAGCTTTGTTTCTGCTTCCAGGACAGTGTAAAAGAACAGTATTGCAAGAACTCCAAGGATCAGATTTTACTTTTGCAAATGGTTTGATGATGTTCTAGCTGCAAATATGTGTTTGCAAGAGGAAGGAGATCTCATTCACGCATGAATAAAACACACAGAAGACTGAAATTCTCTTGATATTGGGGACTTAATACCAAATGAGAGATGAACAAACAATGATTCCCCATCAAGAATATGTTGGTGTCCTTTCAAGGCCCTATACTGTGCTGACCTTATCTTAAGCCCTTTTCCTTTCCAAGGCAGTAGATATTCAGCACAGGAGCTGACACTGAGACATGAGTAAAAGTTTGTGTGTTGTTTCAAGAAGCTGCATTCTTACTTGGCAGGCTCAGGAGGAGTTATGTCAAGAGCTGCTTATTTCTAATATTGTACAGAGAATTCCTCCCACTATTTCTTCCAGATGCTGAACAGTTCATTTATTTATTTATTTGGATTAGCTATATTAAAATGTAGCATGCTTCCAAATGCTTGTCTCCTCAATTCCCAAAGGATGGCCCTTTCTCATGGGGATGCACGTCCTTAAGTCAGTTAACGTGCTCAACTCCCACTGCTCAGAACGAGGGTAAAGTTCCTGGCTCCAGGGTACCCAGGATCTCATAGAGAGCTTAGAACATTGGCTTTGAAGGAGTCAGGAAAGTAATGCAGCATAACATGGGGCAGGGACACAGCAAAATGTCTGTAGCTCTGTCAGTGACTGTGGCACTGATTCGACTAGAGAGCACCTGAACAAGGAATTGTTGAGTCTGTAAGCAGGTCCCAGAAGAAAGAAAACAAACAAATGAGTGGAAGCGACCTCTTTGAGTCTTATTTGGTGATGTATTACCTAGTTTTGAATTTTATTAGACCTACAGCAAAATTCAGAGACCTTCCAAACAGACCTAGGCTGCATGAGAATTTTCACTGGGTTTTGTTAGGAGATTTTGGAGGTTGCTTGTACAGAAAAGTTCTGGTTGGTGTCTGAAGCTGGGTGGAGAGCAGCCACTCAGATGAAGTTTCCCTTGGCAATGGAGTTCACTGAAATCCACAGTCCAAAGGGAAATTTAGAGCAACTCCAAGCAGGGCAAGAGCCAAGAGTGTGATTTTGCTATGCCCTGTGAACTAAAGTGACTGTCTTTCCAGACAGATTGAGGACAAGGTTTTGTGGGCATTACAGAAGACCAATTCCCTATCTGGTACAGCCCATGAATGAGGATCAATGAGGCTGCCCAGCTGAAGAGGCAAATCCAAAGAGCTTCCTGTTGTCTTCTACAAGGCATGCAGGACCTCACCAAGCCAGGCCCTGGACATGAACCAAAGAGGCAAGACATGGTAGGAAAACATTCTTGTCCACAGTCCCTTAATGGAAAGTAAGCAGAGATCTGTAAACAGTGTCCCAGGACCTGAGCCTCTCAACCTCAGCTCTCCTGGTTGTTGAATTGAGGTTTAGTGCTTTTTTTTGTGGGGGGAGGTGGGGGGGGGGAATCACAAAATGGCTCTAAATGTGGAGCTATCTGAAAGAATCCCTGCTGAAATCAGCATGGGGTCTTTGTAGCTTGTTCTTGCCAGTCTCTCAGAAGACTGTAGTGCACTCACCATCTACTGAAGCCATTCACTGTCTTTAAGGGGCTTTGTTCAGGCTGCCAACACTCAAAGACACCACTCCTCCAAAGCCTTGGCCCTGTTTTACAGTCTATTTGTTTCACCTGGATCCTTTCAACTGTTGGAGCATCTACTCCTACTTCCCAATAAAAAGAGCATCATCCCATTAGCAGAGGCACAACTTTGCCAGCCCATGCTGCTGGGCACTTGGAGTCCTTTTAGACATCCTCCCCGTTCTCGCTGAGGGAGATGGTGTGTATTTTAATGGTTGGCACCGTACAGTTTTCATGCACAAGGTTCCCTGAGGTACCTGCACAGCAGCATTCCTGGAGGAAACCTTTACTTTTCACTTTGGCAGCAGTACAGTCTCTAGAAACTGCATTTTTTGCAGGCATGCTTTGCACGGCGGAGAAGATCTTCCACTCACAGACCCCGTCTGACTTGGAAATCTTATAGAAGGTCTCTCCCGAGCCGACGGGGATGCGGACCACACCTTTGCTGCTCTCCATGCTTTGGCTCGCGGGGTGGTTGAGGTTGAAACTTGGAGACTGCTTCTTTGCTGCTTGTTTCCTTGGGAGGCACTGTGCTCTCAGGACGTTTTGGAAAGCTTTCTTAAACTCCTGACTTGAGCAGGGATAGATTATGGGGTTGATGCAGCTGTTTAAATATCCAAGCCAAAATGTTATTTTAAAAAGTGTGTCCGGGGGTTTGATTGCAGGAAAGAAAGAACCTAAAATGGAAAATACACAGAATGTTAAGGCAGAGGCAGTGAGAAATTGCAGGTAACCAAAGAAACTTAAACACTGGAAAAAATAAATAAGATTTTGTTTTGTCTTGGAAAAATTTATGACTCGAAGCCTAATTCCTGGAGGAATAAGTCTTTCAGAATATATGGTGTCATACAATTACACGGATGTGCTCTCAGAAATCAATTCAAGACACCTACTTTATTATTGTATTCCCTTTTACAGTCAAGCAGACGAGTGAGGGCACTGAGAGAAGGAAATTGCTTCAGCTGGGGCTTCTAATTTACGGTCAGTTAGTCAAACAAAAGTAATATCTAAGAGGTCATCCAAAGAGGTTTCAAGTGGCAAGAAAACAGCACCATTCAGAAGTCAGAGGAATTGAAAAGCAGGGTTACTGAGTTGACTGAATTCCAGCTAGAAGTCTTCAAAATTATAAACTATTGGGCATCCTTTTTCCCTTGAAACCTTTAGAAAAATCTGATGTCTCTACATTTTTCTGTCTCACAGAATGCATCTAAAATTCAGAGGAGTTAAAGGGAAGGTTTCTTCTTACACCAGTGAACGCTGGAGAGGGTCTCGTGGGCAGCCATGGTATAGATATATACTGACATATAGCATCAAGGTTACCTCCCAGAGATGATTCAAAGAGCAAGAACTTAGCTGGCTTCTTTGTAAGAAAGTTACTAGGGAACTTTTTATTCTCTAGAAGGCAGGATAGCGCTCAAAACATTTGAAATCTTTTGATGAAGCTTGTTCAGTGAATCAGTGTCAGAACCAAAAACTGTGCATTCGTGAGTCCTCACTGTCTTGGTACAGCAGCAGTCAACTCCAACTGATGTGAACTGAAAATTAAATAGCCTTACTAATATAATTAAAAAAAATTATAATATATGATAACTTAGGATTTAATTCTGAGTTATCTGCTGATTTCAAATCCCGGGAACACTTTTCTAACATCAAAAATACGGGGGCTTTGTTTAACTGCAACTTGAGCTCCTTGCTGCTTGCATGAGCAAGTTTGTAACTTTACATGATTTGAGTAGGATGTCAGTAAATGCTTGAGAGAGCATCTCATGGAGAGATGTTTTCACAAAACTACCAATACAAATCTAGGATATCAAAGAGTCAACACTGCTGCTTACAGAGAATTGTTTAGAAAATTCCTGCCTTTCTTGAATGACACTGGAAAGTGGCCACTGTAACAAGATCCTGCAGGTCTCTTATTTGGTACTTCTCTTTGCTTAGAAATAAAAAGAATATTGTTGGAACATGAATAAACCAGAAAACCAAACTCAGCGTGGTGCTGGGGTGCAAATAAGTGATAACAGCACTTCTAAGACCAATTTTGCAGAATAAATCTAGAACCAGAGAAGGAAAAAAAAATATTTGCCATTTGTTGAAAGGCTGTTTCTTGCCTCTCCTAAAAGAAAGGAGAAAAAAAAAAAATAAAAATACCAGTGTCAGTAATTAGTTTGGGCACAGGAAGAAAAATAACTTCCCAGAAAATATAATTGGCTTGTTTTGGAATTTATAGTCAAGTGTATAATAAACAGAACTTTTAGCACTGACAAATGCTTGTCTTCCTGCTTCCCCCTGGAAAAATCATAAGTATGTGCATGGTGAAAGAAATGCTGTGGAGGATTTACGCATCAATACGTTTGTCATCCTCAGCAGCTTAACTACGTCTGTAAGCAGCTCCTAAGCTTTACAGGGGTCTATCTGCTCATTGGGCCTCCCCTGACTTAGGAAAAGCTTAATAATGTAATCAGAGAGTGTTCTAATCTAATTCTGAGAGCTGCTGAACTTTGGTTTGAATCTTTTTCTACCCATCTTTGTCAAACAAAGCTGCAGCAAGCGCAGCAAACGCTTTCAAGAAGCAAAAGCCCTGGAGGAACTCTCAGTGTGTTTTTGCCTGTGTGAGAACCTATCAAAATATTTCCTGAACCAGAGACACAAACAGAGCAGTGTGATTAATGACTTGCTTGTTCTGCTCAACACAGTCTCTGCTGTGAAATGTGAAGCAACGTCTTCTTGCCGTGGCATCGGCTGCTACCCTCTGAGTGGAGCTGATGGACCCGGAGGAGTGAGAAGCTCCCAGTTAGCTCTGAACTGGGAGAGGTGACCTAAGCTCAGGCCATCTGGTGTCTGGTGGAGCAGCAGAGAAGGGACACTGAGGCAGAGCACCCAAAGGCAGGGCAGAACGTGCCACAGGAGCTCGCCTGTGGAGGAGCAACTGAACCTCGGGCTCCAACCCCGGTTACAACCTGGGCATCAAGCAGGAGTCTCGCTGCATCCAGAATCTCTCCTGAGCTGCTCCAGGCTAGTCAGGTAGAGCAGCTTCACTGTTCGTTTCAATATCAACCAGTTCTGAAGACCAAAAATACCGTGCTAAAGAAAGCAAACGCTGTTCTGCAGTTAAGCACGAGCGAGCAAGCACATCCACCACCTAGAATTTTTCTCAGAAAATGAATGCTGCTTTCCTTTAGTGAAAAACAACCAAACAATGTTCTCAAAGAATTTTCTGGCTGAAGTCATTGGCAGATGAAAAATAACTAAAGGCTTCTAAATGCCCAAATCATCCTCAGTTTTGTTTTTTTCTTTATGTCCTCATTTAATTGCAGCAGATCTACCACTCTCCCATTTTACGTTAAGACAAAAAGGCGAAACAAATCTCAGTTTAGGGAATCAGCTGTGTGAGGCTGAGTGTAAAAATGGGTAAACAATAACAATTCCTGTTTGTGGCAACTTCTGTCTCATTCTAAATGGAATGCTAGTGCCTTGCCAAAGTCCGTTAAAAATAGAAAATAGCCAGTGTCAGAGTCTGTCTCTTGCTCTTTTTTTTGGGGTGGGGATCTGCATGCTAATTTATTAATGCAACTCTTTTGGGTTCATCAGTGTAGAGCCTTGTTGCCTTGGAACGACACACAACGAATAGAAAACGAGGTAGGTTTAACCAGCACACAAACTTGTAGACCCCATCACATGCTGTCTTTAACGCTTTCTTTCCCGTGGTGGATACAACTTGGGCTTTAGGGCAGTAGCTTTGCTCTGCGTTTGGTTGTGCCAGCCAGTGATGTCACATAATTTTAGACCAGATAAAGCTCTGTGTTCAGGCTGCGTTATAACTGTGTGTTGGCCTGTGAATATCAGGAAACATTTCAGAAAGGGTTGTCAGGCACTGGAATGGGCTGCCCAGGGAGCTGGGGGAGTCCTCAGCTCTGGAGGGGTTTAAGAGCCAGGCAGATGTTGTGCTCAGGGACAGGGTTGAGTGGTTTTGATAGGGCTGAGAATAAGGTTGGACGGGATGATCTTGAAGGTCTCTTCCAGCCAAAACTATTCTATGATTCTATGAATTGAACAGTACAAATATCAATAGGAAGAATTGTCAGTAGCATCTCGAAAGGGTTGAGGCTGGAATTGGTAGTTAATTGACCCACTATGTAACAGATCAAGAAGTAAAATCAAAGCAGAAGTAATCTGGACTCCCTTCTTACTTATGCTGACAGCTTATTCAGCTTCCACAACAATATAAATCAAGATCAGCTCATTTGGGGTACAAAAAAAAAAATACTTCACCTCTTGCATCTTCTCTGTCTAAATAGCAAAATCCTTCTGCATGTTGCAGGACTGCTGCGAGGAGCTATTGACACATCAGCATTTGCTTAGGGCCTCTGTAGAAGCCTGATGCCCTGTTCAGAGGGGCACATCCTATCTGCCAAGTCCCTGCGGAAACGTGTTCCTCCCCGCACAATACTGTGGGTTTTTTTCTTCCAGGCCTTTAATATTCAGTGATGTTGCTGTCATGATTCCTATCGGTGCTGGCTGTATCCGGTAGCAAGTGGGGAGTCATTTTCAACCAGTGCTGCTAAGCCTGGTGATAAAGTGCATTGTTTTTATTGCTGAAACTTTGAAATGGGCAGTAGCTGGTGACACTGATGACAGGTGAGTTCAAAGTAGAAATAAACCACAGGTTTTGTGGGTTGTTTTTTTAAACAATGATTAATCATGAGATTAAACAATGAAGCAGAGTGGTGAGTTCTCTCTTCTTTAAGGTATAGGGTATGAGAGTGATTCCCAAGTAGCAGAGAGGCAGTACAGAGAAATCAGCAGTTCAGGGGCCACAGCCATTCAATCCTTGATCACTTGATGGCTGCCAATAAGCATCAACTGGGTTTGGACACTTTCCTACTAGCAGCCAGGACTGAGAAAATAGAATTATTATAGCACCTAATTCTCTGGAGCAAGCTTTTCCAATTCTCTCACTCTAGGCTAGGTGTGACCATAGATCAATCCAGTGCTGCCAGCCAGGTATCCTCTAATAGAGCTGGATAGTGAGCAGCAATTGAGAAGTGAGAAGTTTTCTTTCTTAAAACTAATTCTCAATCCGATTCAAAGGTCGTAATGTCTTCCCTGGTACACCGTCAGGAATAGAATGGTAAATAGTGGCAAACCTGATTACAGTTTAGAGGCTTCATCTTCCTTTGTCTCCCTGCAGTTGGTGCTGGAAGGACAGCAAAGAAAACTTCAACCGATCTCCAAATGCCTTTGAATTGTAAATTGACTAAATGATGCTTGAATTCCTGCTTTGTTTTCGAAAGGTTGAGGGCTCTCAAGTGTCAGTAGCACAATTCGATTCCTTGTTATATGAAAATTAAATAAAATAAGATGTATTATTAGCCTTCTCAGATCCTTTGCCACTAAGTATCTCATCACTCACCCCTGAAAATGTCAGGATTGCGTTCCCTTCCCTCGTCATTTATTTTCCTGTTTGTCAAGTCGAAGTTTCTTCAGATTTGAGAGATAAGTTTTCCTTGTACCTCCCGGTGAGTAAGTGCCAATTCAGTCACAAAGATGTAATTTGACTTTGTCATTTGTGAGAAGTTACAGAGCGGTTTGATTATAGGGTGTTTAGAAGGCAGTGCTGATGTTGTGCATCGTTTCACTGATGGACAGCAAAGAGGGATTTGGAAGCTGCCAGACTACAGAAAATTGCATTATTTATTTACTCTGTATAAGCTCTGTCAGCACCATGGGAATAAGATCCCATACATTTTTATGACCCATGGACTCATAGTGGTGTTAAAACCCTTCTCTTCTACTCAATCTCGCAGCTCTGATTAGGTTCTCTACTTTCTCGCCCTTTTTCTGTTGTATGGCACAAATCCGGTGGCTGAGTCGGGTCCCAGAAAAAGGCAGGCAGGGATGTACAGCTCCATGGGCACGTGGGTGAGATCGGGGCTGTACCCATATGTGACAAGAGACCAGCAATAACCTGAAAAGCAGTCATGCCCCTGTGTTCATTCAGAGCTTGCCATGAGTAGCTGCCTCCAGCACCTAGAAGTCAGCAGCTACAGAATCCACTTTGGAGATGACAGCAGTGCCTGAACACCTTGTGAGAAGACAACCAACCAGTATTTTTTAGTATTTACCAGGGCTTGAAATGTCTGAGGGAATCAGAAATATCCGTTTTAAACCTTGCACAGAAGTCAGACAAAACTCCCAGCATCTCTTGCCTCTGACATATAGGAAATATGCCTCTGTACTCACAGTGCACTGGAAACAGGGCTGGCAGTCTGGCTCACAAGGGTGCAAAGCCTAAAACTCAGGTCCTGGGATCAGCCCTAAGGGGTCGAGCTAGAAGGCAGCAGATGCTCCAGAGCAACTGCCAAAAGACCCAGAGGATGAAGGACAGAGGAGCACTGATGTCCCTGCCCAGATTAGCTCTGTGCCAGGGGCACCCTGGACTCTCGCCAGACAGTCTGCCCTGCAAACATTGATAAATGTGTCACATCTTGTGTTCCCAACCTCAGCGTTAGCGCTGAACTTTATTCCATAAGACTGGCATTCTACATCTCAGGTCAAAACAGAAACCACCATCTGGAAAGTGTATTTATACATAATATATATGTGTGTATTTCCGGGGACATGCAACAGCTGCACTCGGAACATATCATAGAATCATAGAATTGTCAGGGTTGGAAGGGACCTCAAAGCTCATCCAGTTCCAACCCCCCTGCCATGGGCAGGGACACCTCC
>WTSP01002035.1:0-15153 GCA_025331215.1 Actenoides lindsayi
CACGCCTTCGCACCCACAAAAAGCGGGTGTGATCACGCGGACTCCTCCCCCCCCTCCCCCCCCCCCCCCCCCCCCCCATTTCCATGACTTACTGAGAACTTTGTTTAGGTCTATGGGATGAAAAACAGTACACAAAAGTTTAAGCAACAGTTTAAGTGACAGCACTGCCAGAACTTCAGTTTACATCAAATGCACAAGGATTTCTCTATTGCATAATAAACTTTCACTTAAGTGAAAGAATTGAGGCAGGATTTTGCAAACCTGCAGAGAATAAACCAGTCAAACCTCACTGCCCACAGTAATTCTCCCTCACTCAGGGATTTGATATTCAAGCGCAGCAAAGCACAGTATTGTCCCTCCCGACAATCTTTCTTGTCTGAGTGATTTACCCACCCCGGACCACAGAGTGGAGCTGAGATTCAGTGCTGGGCTGATCAGATTCCTTCCAGCTCAAGATCTTACATGAGTAAAGATGAAGACATGCTCAAGTACCTCACCGAACCTGATCCTACACATTTTTCTCCTATCAGCAACGGAAGTTAATTTACTAGCAAAGACTATGGAAATTCTAACACAGAGAAAACTAATGCGAAAGATTTATTGCAGTAGGATATATCACAGGTCTTTACATTTCCCAAGATGAGTCACAGACTGAAATGTTATAGCCAAATTTTACATTGGCATTATGTAAAGCTATACATCAAGGAAAATTGCCTTATTTTTTACATTTGTGACAGGTTTCAAAGCAAACGGCATTGCATTGGCGCGTTTCAAACTAACTAGTCTTCATGATGGGCTAAAACCCTTTGATATGTGATAAAGAAGGGTTATATTTGTATTTGAAAATAGCTATTCAGCAGGTGTAGCACCTCTTCCAGCACTATATGCCCAGCTGCCTCCTATGCTACACAACAGTTGCCCTGCAGCAGCTCAGCAGCTGACAGGTACACTCTTGCAGTAAGTCACTGACACAGGAGAACAGATAAACTGAAGGGAGAAGAGACTTGCAGCCTCGTAACAAAGGCTCACGGAAGGCTGTGAGGGCTGCACATTGCATGCTGCCCAGCTCCTCTGGCACTGCAGCTTTGACAGGCAGCCTCTAAGTTCTTCACTCAAATACCAAGCAGAACTAAGAAGCTGCAGGAGAGCGCAGTGAACCCGGCAATCTGAACAGGCACCTCACCCAGGGAATGCACATTTCTTCGTAGGCTTCAGTTCCTAGAACAGTGTTATGTATCACTGTGGGTAAGTTATTGCAATTGATCTATAAAATTAACTCTAAGGCACTAACCAGTACTATACGAATGTGATAACTGAATGACATACAACATACCCTTCCACAAGAGTTTATGCTTAGTGACTTATGTGACAAAAGTAACTCACTCTAAAGTAGAGTAGATCACTCTTACTCATGTTTCCTAGTTGCCCCTAAGTTGGGCAGCTTGTAGTAATGAACATTAAGTGTTCCGTATATTTGTTAATAATTTCACAATCTCTGGGAAATCCAGGGTTCAGAGCACACACACATGCCAAGGGCATTACATAAGTAGCCTGTGCTGACCCTACTGTATCCTGTGCAGCATAAAATCCTCCTTCACCTCACGCCAATAGCAATAGGAAGATGTCAAATCTGAAAAACTTTTCTTTTAATCCTCTGCCATTTGATGTGATTAAGAAATAAGATACAGCACCTTGAGGCTGATTCCTTTCTCACCGAAACAGACTTTGCACTGCATCGTTATTTCCGATGCATTAGTATCTGTGACTACCATTTTTCACCTGTAACCTGTGTGTCCTGCCTATGTAATTCACTCTACATCTCCAGCAGTCTAGATTCAGGGCAAGTCAAAGTTGGTGGCTATTTCAGGTAAGTACTTCAGAGAGTTTTGTTACGACTACGAGTAATGTTTTCCCAGCTTCTACAGCAGACCAATTCTGTTTTGCTTTATCTTGGTATCATAATTAAAACTAGCAATAAAGTAATACGGAAATTATTTATCACAGCATAGAACACTTCAAATAAAACATCAATTTAGATTTATGCTCAAAGTTTAAACAATTTTTATTTGAAATGCCAAAAAGTGATTTTATTTCTTTTTTAAGATAATTCAGTTTTCATAATAGTAAGAATTCCTGTTTCCCCAGTAGCAGGGAACTCTAACACAAGTCGTCCCACCAGAGAAAGGGGGAAGTCTTTAGATGGCAAGTAGAGGGGAGGTTGACCAATAGCCAAAACACACTGCACATTCTGCTCACCTGGCAGAAGGACCACGCTGCCAAAGAAAGCTGCAAGGGCATTTCGCCATCTTTTGCCAAGGTGCTTCTCCACATCACATCCGCAGCCTCTGGCTACTGTTTTGCCCTTTCCCCTCCCCATGTTCTTTCACCTATTTGATGGACAGACAGTATTTATGTGCCTGCAGTGAGTGGGAAAGCCGGTAAGTGCAGTATATGTATATAAACACCAACCTGTTAGTATTCAAATGGACATTTTTGCATGAGTAAGTCATCTGATGTTTCTAAAAATATCTCTATAGTTGTAAGTACACACTGAACGCATAAAATTGAAGTCTGATTTACCCAACAGTATTACCACAGTCAGCACATCTACTCAATTAAAAATTCAGCTCATACATACATCAGTGTCAATAATATGGATGTCCTCCATAACTTAAACAGTTCATTAATTACTATCAAGGCAAATGATCGTTACATAAGGCACAGGCTTATGGTAACCATTGACCCCATCAAGACTTCTCATTTTGGTTTTCAAACACTTCAGATTACAAAAGATGCACTTGTCCTATGATCACATATTAATCACACTGATCCATTAAAAAAAGATTAGCATTTTATCAAGCAGATTTAGCACAATATGGGCAGTAAACAGGCCTTGTATTGCTTATCTACATCATTAGTACTTCCTACTACAAAGGCATATTCTGATTTGCTTCCCAGTTATGCAGTCCGATTGGGTTATCACTTATTTCTACAGAATGCGGTCTACGAAACACTAAAAATTATAGCTCATATCTTTGTATAGCAACAGTAAAGACATCAGAGTTCTCTTACTTTTGTTACCCACATTTCTAATGTATTCATAGGGCAAAAAGGAGAGACTCAGCCTTTCTCTGAGAGATGCACTGGCTGTAGCACACCTTCAGATTAGCAGTAACTTACCCAAAGAACAGGCAGGTAACTACAGGGCTTGGGGAATTGCCTGCTGACTGCACAGTATCTTTTCAGGAGGCATAAGTAAAGATTATAATCTCCCCATTCAGCATTCAAATTATTTTGCAGCTAAGTACAGAGTACAGATCTGAACTGGACAGGAGAGCATCAAAGCCTAACCAGCCCCAGAAGGCAGACGATCCCAGCTCTGGGGGAGCACCATCTACTCCAAGGGGTCACCTTGCTCTGCCTGGCTTTTTGAACAGAGCTTTCTGAAGCAGCTCTTCTGCCAGTCAATTAGAATTCATTTCAAGCAAAGAAACAACTGGGAATCCAAATTTTTTTCTCCTCAGCCAGTCCACTGTCTGGTATACTGTCAATGAGATGTAAAACTGGCACCCCACAAGAGCTTATCTCAGTCATTTGCTAAAGGGATTCTGTTCATAAGCCTCACAAGAGTCCATATGGTTTATTTTACTGTACTGGGTTACAAAAAAGTCCGTTAGCTCTGATCCAGTATCCCTCAAATGGAATAAGCAATCCCAACAGCATAAGCAAGAAGAGAGGAGGTTTTTTTCTGAAAATCATCAAATTGAATCAACATTTTTTTCCCTAAACAGACTCAGTACTTGAAGCTAAGTATTTCTGGGAAGTATTACAGAGCCACTACACTGCTAAGCCCTTAGGTAGTAGCACTAGAAGGAAGGAAATGAGCAGGTGCCTGCTGCAGATGGATACCCACAGCTGGCAGCACTCTCAAGAAGCAGAGAATGAGATGGCAAAGTTAATGAGGAGCGAGATCCATCACAAGACAAGCACAAAACCTGGAGTCACTACCCTCTGCACCATGAGAACGCTGGATTAAACAAGAGCAGCTATAAATAGTAAGCAACTGCCCACACCTTAGTCACCGTGGCAATGATTTTTATCAGTGGGAAGGCAGGAATAATTGATACGACAGCAAGATGGAACCTAAACAGAAGCTTTATAGAAATAGGCAGAACAGGGCCTGATCCAGCTTCCAGTCCTTTGGCTGAACAGTATTCCAGAACCCTTAGCTCCTGGACAACACTCGACTGCTTGGCACATCATTAAGGGGACAACTCTGTGTATCTCAGAGGTGAAAGAAAGATGCGATATCATTTTAGATTTCAAGTTTCTGTATATAATGTGTTTTGCTAGGAAAGCAAAACAAGAAAATTCAAAAAAATTCTCTTTTGTATTGCCAGACATTTTCAAAAGATATTTTAATTACTCCAAGTCTCTCTTGTCCATTTGAAACCAGGACCAGGTAAAAAAGCCAAATATCCCCCTACAGTCCAAAGCACAGTTTCAAAAAGTTATTCTGTTATTTCACCAGGAACCTGTTTTGATTGGAAAACTGTCTGGCAAAGCTGCCTTTTGTGCTGTTCAGGAAAGGCAGAAAAAACCATTCCTTTATTATCTATCCAGCGATAGAGTGAGTTAACCTGAAAAAGAGATATTATTTTAAATGAGCAGGTAATTTAATTTCTAGCAGACAACAAATACTATATTTAATTTAAAAATCTGTGATCCATGCTTTCAGCTACTTTTTAAAACCCAGAAGAAAAAAGTATACCTGTAAATAAATAAATAAAAAAATCAGGACACAAGAACTAAATGGATATTTCTAGAGAGAACAATCTCTGATCTGTTGGAGAAGAACAATCACCACAACCCCTAGTCCTTTGCCAACAACACAGCCCTATGAATGACTGATTTGTAGAGGCAGTGAGGTAACAACATCAAGAACAAGAACTAAAATTATCCTCCTGCCACATCAGAAGTGCCACTGAATGGCCTTTTGGTGATTTAGTTAGACATCCGGTATGTGTGCTCATAAATTGCTCCAAATGATTCTACTTACGAGATAAAAATAAGAATATTGAATTAACATCTGTCTATTCCAAATGTGCCATCACCTCCCAGCAAAAACTCAAGAGAAATGTATTCCAGGAATGATTTAACAGAAATCTGTGCCAGTAACGAAATTTTTTTGGAGAATATGGCACATGGATCAAAAGCAACTACTGCTAAAAAGTTATAGAATAGATTAAGAAAATTTTTCATCCCAATATTGAACATGACAGATTTCTGCCATGGGCTAGGAAGCCTATTTTTCTCCTAGATAATACCACCTCCATATTTCCAAGTGACACTAATTATTAACAGGTTGACCGAGCTTAATTCAAGCTATAGAAAACTATCAGCAGAGATTCCTCAGACCCTATGAGATGCTGCATTGAAAGAGAGATTAATATCTACCCAGCAGTGAGAGACCAATGCAAAAGGCACTGAATAGCTGGAAAAAAACAAAACAACTTTCCAGTGTCCTCATCTTACACTGCTAAGACCATTTTATCTCCTGTCCTTTTCATCCTTATTGCAATAGTTGTGTTATACTTACACATGAAAGTATCAGACATTCTGTAACACTCAGTGCGTGTTTTTCGCTTGAATTTTCAACAAAGAAATCCTGAGCACAATCACTGCCAACACTCCAGTATGTGTCCCATAGGAGAATTCCTAGCAGATCATAGTTAATTAGACCTTCATCTAGCCATAAAGCATCAGTGAACTCCATCGGAACCCAAGGAGGCTACTTTAACTAATAAAATACTCTAAAAGCCCCAAACCACATCCTTTACTTCTAGCAACAAACAGCATTAGGTAAATTCCTGTAAGGACCACAAAGTAGCTACAAAAAGCCCTGACAGTTCAATTTTCACATTGTGAAAACCTAGAGTTTGCGTCTCAAAAGCATCCTCTACATGTGATTTGGCAGAATTTTGAGTTAACACCACTAAATACTCAACTGCTTGGTTTCAAACCTTGGGCCATACTTTGATCAGTCTGCCCAGAGCAGGATTTTGCTCTTACCTGCAAAGCACTATGTTCCCTGAAAGCCTAAAAAGGTACAGACTTCTCACATCAGACTTTTAATATCTCATCTACCTAACATACAGAAAGTAGATCTGACAGAACTCCTGTCAAGATACTGGTCAAGTCAAAAAAGCTGTTCCAGAGCACTCACTTGCCAAGGGAACTTACCTTTGTACCAGTAAGGCACCGTCCCATTGAAGGCCATGAAATTTGAAAGCATCAGGTAGAAGGACTAACTGCCCCCTGGAGAAGACACACAGGACAGAACATATTCCCTGATCTACAACTGCTCTCTTGGACAAGCTGCTGCAGTTTCCTATATCCCACTTCATCACTGTAATCAAGTGAGGCTCAAGGGAGTCATTAGGAGCACTCTGAGATTCTCTGAAAGATGTTTTTCTGAAATATTTTCACTTACTGGCAATCTAGAAGGCTACTTTGCTTGCTGGAACACTCTTCTGTAGGACTTCATTACCTTTGCAGGCAGGGGGGAAGCCTAGGATTCCTAGAGAAACAATTCCACATTTCAAAGGGTCTTCAGGTTTATGTGTGGCAATTGGACTTTATCTGCTAGTTCTGAGACTCAAACCAATTCAAGGCCAAAATGTAGTTCTGCTAAGCAGTATCATAATGCATAGTTTTTAATTACTTAATTCCTCAGCCCATTTGTTTGACCCTTCCCTCTCAATCTATTCAGGGCTCATGGAACATCACGGCCTTCCTTACTGGCGAGAACTCATTTCAGCCTGTTTTACTGTGGCAACTTGGAGTTACACATTACGTTCAACTAAGTCTTATTTTTAAATACCTTGGGAATACTGTTGTTTCATTATTGCTTGCACAACTTATCTATCACAAACTTGAATTTCCATTAAATTGTTTTTGGTGGGGTTTTTTGTATTTTTGACTCTGCCTGTTCGTAGATCTGAACTGCAGTTATGTCAAAGACCATTTCGTTCAGCACTCTCAACTTTCACAGAACAGTTTAATAGTGACTCTTGATGTCATTGTTCATTTCACATTTCAAGGATTCTTCAGTCAGACTAGTATTCAGGTATTAAACTCACACGTAGACTAGAGAGTGCAAAGAGTATTAACAGTTTGCTGTTGCAATCATAACACATTAAACTTTTGTTGAGTTTGAAACTTTTTATAGATACTTGCTAAATTACTACAGAGCTCCTGTTACTGCTTAGCACTGGAACATGCATGCATGAATTGAATGGTGCTCTGAAGTGGGCGGGGGGGGGGGGATTGATTTGTTTTTTAATTTGACACATCTTTATTCATCACAACTAAGACAAGAATAAATAATTTGTTCAAGAGAGATCAAATACTAATATCTCAAACTGTTGATGTTTAGGTAGGTAAACAAGTGAGGCTAAAGGAACAAGACTGTCCAGAAAAAGCTGGAAATCCCAAGTTCTTGCATGTCTGGGGTGAGTTTACAGTCAACTTCATACACCTTCTACCAAACTCTAAAGGATAATTCTGTGGAGTTACATTTACCGTGTTTATTATCAGTGTTATTAAGCATCTAATTTTTACCCTCTGAATTTCATATAAACATTTATATTAATTACACAATCTGTTACTAATTATACAAATTATTATATAAATTATATAACATCATTTACTACTATAGTATAAATTAGTACCAATTATAGGAAGCATGTCATTGACATCAGGCTGCTGCCCCCAGACGAATGATTCAAGAAGCAATTGTTTAAGTCTTGCTGTTTCAGTTTCACCAACAGTGAAACAAGTCAGCAGTTATGGTTAAAACACAAACCTATTTTCCTCCTACCTCTGGCAGTTTTTACATGCTCTTTAATAGTCCCATTAATAGCTCTGCACTTAAGTTCCTTTCTTATTTCCTTTCCTCCAAAGTTACCATTTTATCAGTAAAGACTGATAAACAAAAGTTGTGTTCTTATTAAAGACAAATCAAAGAACACAAACCATCAGAAGCAAAGATGCTCCATCGAAGGATGCTCTGAGACCATTGCCAGCAGCTCAGAAGACTCGAAAAGAAAAAAATGCCAGTCTATCCAGTCAAACTAAGATGGCAAGTCTCCAGTTATACAACCTCCACTTACATCTATCCTCCTCATGAAGATGGAGCAGCTCCAAACGAGGTGCCAGACCCAGAAGTGTCTGCAGTTGCTGTATTTCAACTGACTGATGAACCATGCAGATACCTTCAGGATGCCTCCTACGAGACCTCCCCTAGTTTAACAAGAAAAAGGTAGGTTAAGAACCAGGATGAACCACTCAGTTGAGAATCCAAAGTTTGAAGATGCGTGTAGGATCCAGATAAATAGCTTAACTTGTTTACTTTTCCTTAGCCTTATACTTTCAAACTGGCTAAAACTGATCTATATTGGCAGTATCTGAAATTTCAGCCTCAAGTGACCAAGTTTCTTGTATGCTCTGTTTAAGATGCAATTGCCAGGAAAGTGTCATTGCATAAACCATTTCAAAGACTACAAGTTTTCATTATAACTTTTATACAACAACCTGTGCACTGAGAACTTAAGACAGGCCAGGACCTAACAGTTGGTTCTAATATTAGCAATGGAATGATGTTATCTTGCTTCTCAAATGACAACGTTACCAAGTTCTAGTTACAAGGGGCACTTCTGTGACACTTCTCAAAGTTGGACACACGGGCAGATCAAGTGTTAGTGAAATAGCATCAATGGATAAGTGGGACGAGAACAGCTATAATGGAGTAGATTCCCCCTATAGAAACTATCTGCTCTTACACTGACAAGCAGCAGCACTTGCTAAAAAAATAGCTGTTTGGAAAATAAAGCTTGGAATTGAAAGAGTAAACAGCATCTGCTCATCTTTAGGTAAAGATCTTTAGCTGCTTTAATAGACGAAACAGCTTCCTTTGAGAAACAATTTCTTCATGGTTTTAAAAAAAAAAAAAAAGGACTAAGTTTTAAGAAGTTGACATTTTAGAAGTCAAAGGACAGAAATTCATTTTTAAATAGTTAACAGTCAAGGCTTTGAAAGGTTATAGGAGAAAGACTACAAAACATAGTAAGTTGATCAACATCCTCCAAAAAGAGACCCAGCTCTAAATAGTCCTTATAAAGCTTCTCAAAGGAAAGTTTAAACACTACATGTGCAGAGATGCTGTATATCTAGTTTTACAACTGTTTGCTGTTTACTCGGGACCCATGGTCCATCTCTCCACATGCTGTACAGACAATATTTCCTAGAGCGCTTAATCACAATTTAAATGCCCTCTTTAAAAGAATGGTATGAAAAGTTGAAGTTTCTTCACAATAACGTTAATGAATGAACCAATCAATGATACACCAGAAGGCTGTGCTGCCATTCAAAGAGATCTGGACAAACTGCAGAGCTGGGCAAATGGGAACCAAATGAAGTTCAAGAAGGGCAAGTGTAGAGTCCTACACCTGGGGAGGAATAACACCATGCACCAGTACAGGTTAGGGGTGAACCTGCTGGAAAGCAGCCCTGAGGAGAAGCACTTTGGAGTCCTAGTAGACAATAAATTATCCTTGGGACAAAAATGTGCCCTTATAGCCAGGAAGGCCAATGGTATCCTGGGTGCTGGTGTGTCCAGCAGCTTGAGGGAAGTTCTTCTCCACCTCTGCCCTACTGAGACCACATCTGAAGTATCTTGTCCAGTTCTGGTCTCTCCAGTTCAAGAGGAACAGGGAAATACTAGAGAGAGTCCAAGAGAGAACTACAAGGATGATTAAGGGCCTGGAACATCTCTCATGAGGAAAGGCTGAGAACTGTGGGGCTGTTTAGCCTGAAGACTGAGAGGGGATCTTATTAATGTTTACAAATATCTGAACCACGGGTGCCAAGTAGAAGGGGCCAGTCTCTTTTCAGTGGTGCCCTGTGATAGAATGAGAGGTAATGGTCACAAACTGGAACACAGGAAGTTCCACCTCAAAATTCTTTCCTGTGAGGGTGACTGAGCACTGGAACAGGCTGCCCAGAGAGGTTGCCGAGTCTGTAGAGACTTTCAAAACCCACCTGGATCTGTTCCTGTGTGGCCTGCCCTGGGTGATGCTGCTCTGTCAGGGGCGTTGGACTCTTCTCTCCAGAGGTGCCTCCCAACCTCTACCATTATGATTCTATGAATGATGTGTATTCTTTGCTTTAAGTTATGAAGCTTTCCAGCTTCAGAGAGGTAGAAAAATGTATTAGTGACCATTTCTGTTTGCAATGTCTCAAGGAAATGAAAGCTTCATGGAAGCAGCGAACAATGCATAAGGAAGTCAGAATTACAAACCCTTAGAAAGAACTAACAAAAAAAACCTCCATGACTATAACAGAAGGTTTTATTGGATTAAATTCAACATGAAAATTAGATTGCTGGCTTAACATATATGTCCATTTCTGTTAAGACAGAAGAGAATTCCTCTTTTATTCCCATCACTCATGACAGCACAGAGGATATATCCAAGTTACTTGGTGCCGACAACCAAACCTGGCACTGCAGATGAGACATGCAAGCACTTGAAATGCTTTAAGCTAACATTTAGGTGGTACTGTACATGGGAGTTCGGACTAATGCTTCAAGTTCTTTGCTTAAAGAAGCTGCATAACAATATTTAAAAATTTATTTTTATTATTAGAATTTCTGCTTCCCCAGATATAAAAAGTCAAAAGTAAGTATAGCAAAACACCACCCACATCTAAAAAGTGTTTCAGAACAGACACTTTCTGTAATAGAAGCCTTTTATTTCTTTCCATAGTCACTTCACCCACCAAATACATAATTGAAAGAGCAGCTCAAGTTTGCAGTGACTTCAAGCAACTATTTCTTCCAGCAGACACTAGGGTACTTTAATAGCATCTGTCTCAAAAAATTCACTACCTACTCCAAGTCCCATTAAATCAAAATATATGTTTAGGAGTAGTTTCTTCATCACAGTATTCCTACTTGCTCACTGCTAGCAGCTGTGAAAGGATCTGCTCTAGAATAATTAGGTTCTTAACCAGCACGGAAAGAACAAGGACTTTCCAACCCACTGACAGTAACATTTGGGTTATTTTTAAACGTGTAGCCAACATGTACTTTCACACCATGGCTGAGAAGGGTAGCAGCTGATCTGTTACAAACTGCATTGCTACAGATCAGGACGTTAAACATTACATCTAGGTGGGAATATTCTGGTTAATTCTACCCATAAGATTAACTCCCCTTCCTGTAACTACAAGGTGTGCTTTACACACCTCTGATGTTTGACACATTACTAAAAGCAGTCTGACAGTAATTCCACCTCTTATAGTCTGCCAAGCAAGAATCAGTCCTTCAAGCCAGCAAATCGGCCAGATTCAGACTACACTTAAATATTTGTATTTTTGACAGCACAGTTAACTCTCAGCTTGTTTACCTAGTTTATTCTCTATAGCTTTTGGAAGTAAAAGCCAGAACTCTAAAGTGTAAATTACTAATACATTCACAGATGATAGTATAACCTAGTAACCTGTAAACAACATTAGGATAAGAAAAAGTGACTACCTATGCCAAATCCTTTTACACCATTCCTATTCTTCTGGGAAAAAACCCAGAGTGTAACAGTGCTTAAGAAGAGCTCAAGGTTCTACTTCCACAGATAATCATCAGCAGAAGAAATCCTGCTGAAAAGTTACGATAGGGTCAAAACAAGTGCCAAATTATTCTTCATTTATCACTTTCGAATAAAAGGAGAAAGGGGCAACAAGCTGCATTTGAGAGAGTTCACAGCCCTTCCTCCTGCATAGCAGTAAGGCCAGACCTGGAAGAGCTGCTCAGCTCCAAAAGCTATGGAACTTCACCTAATTAATACCTGAGATCACTAATGACCAGCTATACAAAAGGCTGGAGTGTCAATACTAATTACTATTACAAATGCTGAAGTGTAATAGGAGGATTGCAGAAAAAAATAAAAGGATGAATTCAAGCTATTCATAACCATCCAAACAAGGAAATATAAGGACATAACTGTCTCAAATGCTACCCTGGAAGCCTGGGGAAAATAAAACTATTAGAAGCAAAAGATTTTCTTTTAGTATTTCATTTAAATATAACCTGATTTAAAACCTCATTTGCTGTGCATTATGCTGGAACATTGCTGCAGAAATCCCACCTGTTCCAAGTGTACAGTAGCGTTGTGCTCTATTGTTGAGCCAGTTCTCCACAAGACTCCACAGAGAAGGGAGGACAGATTAATTTTTGTATGGCCCTCCCTTCGGAATGCATGATTCACTGGAGAAAAAAGCATTTTTGCTTTTGATGGCTTGCAAGCTATTTTTAGAGGTTTGAAGTTAATCTAGCTCTGAGCTGCTCTAGCAGAAATACATCCTCTCAGCCTCCACACAGGCATTCCAGCCGGTCTGCTGGGGCAAAAATTCTATCTGGGTATTAGGAAAATCAGACTAACAATTTAACAAGTGAGGCTGCTTAAATGCTTCTGTTCCTACCCAGGTATTCATGTAGACAAGTGCCTGCTCACAGGGCACTTGCTCACAGGTACTGCTCTCCTCAGGGAAGAGTTTGCAATTCAGACTGATCTTTTTGTGTATTACAAGTCTTGCAATTTTTCTCACTTAAATTCCACTCACTAAAAGCCACAGATGCTCCAGTTTGACACTGATACTTACGCACCAAAGAAAGCTGTTCGGACAAGTCATGTAAGGGGTTAGATGAAGGCACCAAGATGGTGTACACTGCTAACGACACAGGCAAGCCTTTCAAACCAGAGTATGGTAAAGGGATGGCTTCATGCCTCATCTACAGAGAGCTGCCCAGAGACCTGGCAGAACTGTACACTGGCACCAGCTGGCAAATGAAGAATCCTCAGAGATGGGATGAAGCAAGTCAAATATTCCTCTGGTTTATAAGGATAATGAAGGTACAAAGTACAGGCTTCAGCAGAGAGCCTCAAGTACCACATAAAAAGGCAAGATTTTTAGAACTGGATTTTAAGTAGAAGTTTATTCTGAGACAGCTGGTTCACTGGCGTGTTCTGTTCAACCCATGAGCAAAGGAGGAAAGGGAGAGGGAAGGTGAATGCTGAGCATGTAACCTTAAGCCAGGATGCTAACATACTCTTATTGTGCTGAACAAGTATACACATGATCTTCTGTGAGTTTCATAACCATAATCCTACATCCACTTCACTCCCTGCTTCAGCAGAAAACATAGAACTTCTGGAAGTACTGCTGAAGGAGAACTTGTGCCAATGTCTCACCACCCTCTCAGTGAAGAGCTTCTTCCTAATTTCAAATCTAAATCTCCCCTCTTCCAGTCTGAATCCATCACCCCTTGTCCTGTCACTACAAGCCCTTGGAAGAAGTCCCTCTCCAGCTTTCCTGAAGGCCCCCTTCAGATACTAGAAGGCTGCAATAAGGTCTACTCTGAAGCCTTCTCTTCTCCAGGCTGAACAACTCCAGCTCTCTTAGCCTATCCTCAGAGAGGTATTCAAGCCCTCAGATCATCTTCATGACCTCCTCTGGATCCACCCCAACAGGTCCATATCCTTCTTGTGTTGGGGGCTCCAGAATTGGACACAGTAGTCCACAAGGGGTCTCATGAGAGCAGAGCAGGGGGGCAAAATCACCTCCCTCGACCTGCTGCCCACACTGCTTTTGATGCGGCCCCAGATGCGGTTGGCTTTCTGGGATGCATTTTGCAGACTGGAGTCTCATCAGCCACCCAGTACCAGCAAACCGGGGAGAGGGGGCACGCCTGCTTTTATCGATAGCAAACAAAATACATCACTTCACCCAAAACATACAGGTTGATTTGGGTAGGTGTGCTCATTCCTCTCAGACAAGTTCAGGAGTTTTGCTGTTCTCTTACAGCAAACTGAAGACAGCTAGCAAAGGATCCCAACATCATGACTGGCACAATAACCCCACCCTGCTCTGCAGGAATCGTGCCCACCCCCAACAGCCGCAGCCAGTTGAGCCAGCATCCAAAGGTCTGTGTCCAGCAGACGCAACAGACGGTTCTCAAGCCAACTGAACTGAGACTCAATTCACTTGAGAACAGTAAGAGAGAGCCATAGAACCAGTGGCTTTGGGAAATTAACACTAAGCTCTTCATCTTTATCTCCAATTTTTTAATTCCACCCACCCCCCCCGCCCCCCCCCCCCCCCCCCCCCCCCGCCCACTCCCATCACCACGCACACCACCAACCCAAGGCACTTCTCCCACATGCTAAGAATTTTACAGGAATTTCTGTTCATCCTTTCTCCTTTCAAAACAGTATTTCCAAGGCACTCTGTTCCTATGGTGATGGGTTCCTACCTAGAGGACGAAAACCACCGCCTAAAAGAACACCACACAGGATCAAGACTGAAAGGGATCCAAGCACAGTCTGGATCCAGAGCTTTTCCATTTGTTCACACAGGATGCCTCAGTGAGGGTTTTTTTTTTTCTACTGCGAACCTCCAAAGGAGTTACAGCACTTCACTGTGACATTTTGTCTCCACTTGACTTTTGAGCTGTAGCTGTATTGATAAAATTGGATTGTATTAAGAAAATGTAAATTGTTTCCAAATGCATACAAATTTAAGCTTAAAAATCAAATCCTAGCTTATACAGTAAGTTCAACTAATTATACAAGGGATATAGAAAAATAACAGTCATTTAAAGCACAGAAATAATTCCTTCTTCCCTTCCCCTACCCCACCTTAGGAATCAATATTGCCAAGTTAATTTTGCTCGGTTTAACAAGACATTTGCACGTGCTGAAAATATCAGTGTTTACTATGCAAACTGTGAATAAACTATATAAGGAAAAAGCACTGCTAATATGGTATTAGCAAGAATCACTGACAAAAAACCATCTAGGTATGGGCTTAAAGATTAAACAGAACTTTACATTGAGAGACTGGTTTTGGCTTTTTAGGGTTGGTTTATTTGGGCTTTTTTGTTGCTGTTGTTTTGTTTGGGTTTTTATTATGATTTCTTTATTTCGGGGGGGGGGGGGGGGGGGGCGTGTAGGGACTAGAATGTAGCACACAAGGGAAAAAAAACTTTTCTCCAGAGGCCCAGAGCGGAAAGGCCAACGTCGGAACCCCATCACCCCG
>WTSP01002036.1:0-158495 GCA_025331215.1 Actenoides lindsayi
AGTCCTTTCTCAGAATGGTCAAAGGGTCTAGGAAAGAGAAACAGAAAAATAATGATGCATTCTGAGAATTTAAGATATCAGTATATAACCCTAATATGTCATAGATATCATGTAGCATGTGAATGTAGTTATTTAAAATAATAGTAAATATGTTTAATATACTCTAATGCAAATGAAATACATAATATATATGACAATGCAAATACTTATCACAGAAAATTCTGGTTTCTTCCTCACCGTTTCAGACTATCATAATAGGCAAGCAGAGAAGTCACCTTGGTACAAAATCTATAGGTCCACAACTCATACCTGCTTATCCAGGGCTAATCTGCTCTTCAGTGCAGTCCCTGGGAGCCTTGCAGCCATAAGAATGGCCCTACTCACCCATCACCAAAGGAGGGGACTCTCTGGGACCTCACCAGAGAACACAACTCCTGTTCTTCCTACTGCCTCCTTTCCCTGCACAGAGGAGTGAGTTTCATCCTAGTGAGATGAAACCAGGGGCAAGAGGTCAAAAGTGAATGAAGGGATAAAAATCCAGGGACAGCAGGGAAACAACAGTGCTGCAGTGAATTATGTGGTCTCTTTTGGATAGCATTATCCGATTCCTAAACACCCGAACACCAGGTGAGCCTGTCACAGGTCTGTGTGTCCATCTGACTGCTCAGGCTGAAAATCTTCCAGCCCTTGTGTTTAAACTGGGACTAAAATACTAAAGTGTTGTCAGAGCTATGAGACTGAGGTGTGAGAGCAGATGATGAGAAAGTGAGGAAGGGATGATTTGATGAAGCCTTGAAGGAGGCTGAATGTCCCATGTCAGTAAATGTGGTTGCAGGCAAATGGGGGATGAACAATTAGTGCCCTCTGATGCAATAAGCTGTGTCAGGAAGTATGCTTCTGCACTAATTCACTACAGTATTTTCTGCACCCAAAATCTACAGTCATGTGCCCTGGTTAAATTCCTTCTATACACTTCAGGGGACAGTCACAGCAGGAGGCTCCCCAAATGCACTGGGACTGGTTGGCCACTGTAAGTGTGTAGATACACAACGAGGGAGGTATTCATCTTCCTGCCACTCCAATACGAACTTTGCCATTGATCTCCAATGTGTCTCAGTACCTGCGCAATAAAGGAAGGATCAGATTTCTTTTTTCTCATGCTTAGTTTGCCTAGGTGATTTAGATCAAAAGATTTTCTGGATGACGGTTGCCTTACTTTTAACTGTTCATACAGCATACAGCAATGTAGGGTTGTGGTCTCAGCAGGCAGTTCTCTGTTGACAGTCGTACAAAAAACCCACAATAAACCAGAAAGAAGAGAAATAGGATCAATTTTAAGATGTGCAGTCATAGCTTTAATATAGCAAAATTCGTTGAGAACAAACTGTTTCTGTACTGACCTGGAAAATAGAATAAATGCCAGGCCTGGAATAATGAAGAAAATATCTTTAAAGAAACACTTCCATTCTCTGATCTTTTTTTAAGCACTAGCAATGGAAAATTGTGTAATCTTTCAAAAACAGTTACATACAGCCAAAACAGTGGCTGTCCTGTACAAAAATTTAAAACTCTATATCTCATTCTACAGCAGAAATCAAATAAAGAATGCAAGTATTTGTAATGATGATGGATTTTAAAAATAAAATTATGACTTAATTCTACTCAAATGTATTTAAGAATTTTTTACTCTTTTTGTATAGAGCCATGGAAAACAATTCTAATTTAAAGAGAGACACTTTTAACTTTTGCCGTTTCATTTTGAAGCTGGAACAACAGTATGATTGTCACTACAAAAAATTAAATACATTAATTTCAAATAGCTGATTTTTTCCAGAGTCAGTGAAATGCTTCAGAAATATCAGCCCAAAGTAAAAAAAAAAACAAAACAATCCAAACAAAACAGTAATAGAAATGAATCAACTGACTCAAAAAAATTATTAGCAACAACTTTTTTTGTCCAAAGGGTAAAATGTAGTTCCCTTGACTGAATATTTTGGGCAGCATTGGAGATAGAAGCCACAGTCATTAAGCCAGGCAGTGATAACAACAATATTAACAGATAACTCATATTTATGTCAATTCACTCTGTGCCTCAAGAGAAGTCTAATATGATTCTCCTCTCTGCAATTCAGTGTCGACATCAGCACTTCAATGGACGGCTTCCAAAGGGCACATAAACAACCTCACTTCTAGAAAAAAAAGTCTCTCCAGCAATTCTGCTTGCACAAAATAAATTGCAAGATCCTCTTCCACTGTCCATCAAGCAGATGTTTTCTGGAGGAACAGCAGGAGGTGTACATTTCCAGGATGGCCCCAGAGGTCACCATCTGGGCTGATGAAAAGCAAGAACAAAGCAGAGGCCAAACTCTGCTCAGGTGTCAGTGGGTAGAGTGCTCTCAACTTTCATATGGCAGCACATATTGGGGCAGATTTGAGGGAGATGGTGGATCAAAGGATTCAGCCTGAAATATATAAACGTTATATAAGCCTTTTCTTCTCTGTAAAGTGGCAATTCAAAACTTGTCTGAATGAAAACCACTTTAGATCTCTGTTATTTGACTGGATTTGAACTGGTAGGTTTTATGCAGAGTTTGCATTTAAGATCTGTAGTGCTACTTTTGGAAGCAGGGAAAGTTTCCTAGTCTAATGGGGGCACATACAATACTTAGTATAGAAAATATCTATATATAGCAATTATGGAAAACACTAAAGGTCCATTGCTTCCTGATGGAGATGTTAATATGAGCCATTAACCAACGCATTGATTTAATGTTAGCAGACAGTTCTCATTTTCAGTATTGTTGTAGAATTTTGGAACAAGGAATTGCTAGGAGATATCACAGCACAGAAAGATTATTATAAGTTGCTTTCTTCTGACAGACCTCTGCCAGAAACGGTGTTTAATGTGAGATATATTGCATATATTTCTTTACACTGATTTCACCTGTCTGCTGATTCTGTGTTAATTCCAAGATATTATGCATATAAGCCATACATTTTAAAAGAACTTCCTTGTTGGTGATTGCTGTGCACAAATTCATGAAGGTCATTGCAAATATATATTAACTGGTGCTTGTGTGGTTCTCTTACTAGTCAATTTTTAAAGTACTGTGTTATTGAGCTATAAATTCTCGTGTAACAGAAACTGCAGGTTCCAAAACATTTCCTGTGGGATGCTTTTAGCTTTTTTTCTGATAAACTTAATAAATAAGGTAAATGATAGTCAAATAAGGTAAGTAGTAGTCAAAAGCAGAATGCAGATGAGTGGAACTATTGGACGAATAGGCTCCTCATTGAACTGCAAAGGACCAGTAGATGTTACAGGCTTCATTTATTACAAGTATAAACTCCTCCCAGCCTGTCAGTCCCCAGCTGCAGCCTGTTCCCCATCTCCTGCTTCATTATCTGACCAAAGGCACAAGAAAGGTCTCTGCAGAGCAACAAAATAAGTGCTTTGGAAGGATGAGACATCTGGATTTCTTTGGGCAGCAAGATTAGTATTTACCTGGCCAACATCCTGAGTGCTCCTGCAGGTGGTTAAGAAGGACAAGGTTGGGCACATGTCCACATGTCACAACACTCTCAATAGCCAAGGAAGAAGAGCGGGTCCAATGCTCTAAATCAGCCCTTGAAATGTTGCAACCCAAGACTTCACTTTTAGTGTGTTTGCAGGATGTTTGAATTTAAATGCACAAAAGTTGGCTGCTGCCATAGACTGGGAAAATGCTCACACTGCCACTCTGTTAGAACCCTCTCTTGGTCAAATCTAACTGTCCACACTGAGTAGGGCTCATTGTCTCCTGTTCTTCATTGAGAGAAGCCAACATAACCTCCTTGACACTTTTCCTGCTTGACAAGGTCTTCAGTGAGTGTTCAGCCTCAAGAACAGGGACAGTCTGAGCACAGTACCACTGTAGTGGGTTTTGGACTGATGCCCAGACTGCACAGCCCACCCAATTAGCTGTGAGACACAAGAAGTGCCACCTCCACCGAGATTCTCTGGTGTCTGATAAAGGCTGAGTTCTCACTGGTTTCTCTGAATCACCTGGGGTGGAAGGGAGCTGTCTGAGAAAATCAAACATTTCTTTTTTCCTTTTTTTTTTTATTTCTAATATGAAATATTTCTATTTTATATCTATATGAAATTTATTTCAGACGTTTCCAAACCAACAAAATCCGAAGTCATGATAAGTGCAAAAGAATCTTTTGTAACAGAACAAAGAGAATGTTCTCATCAGACCTCATATAATTTTAACTTTTTTCCATTTATTGTTTTTCACATAAAAACTTTCACTCACTCCTTACTTTTTTATTGGTTTTTTGTTACTAACAACCCCAAATATCACAATACTAATTCACAGATCTGATTCAACTTTCCAAAGAAAAAAGATTACCATTTACAATAAATGATGAATAATCGCACCTATACTTTGTCAGAATATATACTTTAATCCTTTAAATCTTTAAATCAATTCACTTTTTTTGGTTTCAAAAGGATTAATTCCAGTCAAGAATTAATGCTCGGAAATACATCTGTGGCATTGCTTCTAAGACTGTTCAGTGTATGACCTAGATGTTCACCTTGTGATATGCAATCAAAAATAGATGCCATGAGACAGATTAGGAGCCCAGCCACTATGGAAGAAAGCTGGAATCACAATGAAGGACTCCTGAGTGACTGGGGTTGGAATCTCCCACTCATTTTTTATTGTTTTTTTTTCATCACACGCACAGTTTTCATTTAGCAGTTGATTGACATTTGCTGACAGCTTTGCTGGAACAAATCAGCAGAAACAGGTGAGATTTCTGAGGAAAGGTGAGAGACAATTTAAATTAACACCTGTATGAGCAATGAAAACCTTTCGTCTTCCCTTGCTGAATGTACTTTTTAAGTAGTTAATCTATCTTCTCCAGAGAAGCTTGAGTTTCAAGAAAATTAGGTATTATATGACTGAGATTTAAAATAGTATCTATGTGTTAATATAATCACTGCTAAAACTGAAAATAACTGAAAATTCTGCAATAGCCTGACTTAATAAATAAATCAAACAACTGTGTTAAAATATAAGCACAAATACGTGGGATATACTAATTTTCTTTTCCACTTTCCAGGTCTGTTACACATGTGACTAGTTATTTGATCCCTAGTGGAATCTGTCAAGAAATATACATTTTGTCCTCATCCTCTGTGGTAAATAAGTGCTAAAAAGTCAAGAGCAGAGACAGAGCATGCGTCGTGTGGTAAAGAGAAACTGTCTGAACTTCAAAGAGCCTCAACTCATTGAGAAATGTAATAGCAAATAAGATGATATAAGTCTTGTCTGACTTCAACACCTCCATAACTGTCATCTGTCTAAGTTAAAGCCCCTGATTCAGGCAGAGGAAATTCCCATTTGAATGTTTCAAAGGCACCTTCCTGTATTTATAAAAATGTAAGCACGTACATGTGTCTGAGCGAGTGTTTTCTCTTCAGATTCTCTACATTCCTTCTTCCCTAGATAAGCCCTTAATGAAACCTCAATATGTATAAATTAATCTTGTGGAGGTGTTGAGATAACAACTGGACAATATGATCCATTTCTATGGCACTACAAAAGATTGGTTTATTTAGAAGAAAATTGTATCCTTGTTATCTTTGTCTGTTGACTGGTTTAAGGAGCTACTTCTACAATAAAAGTGCTTCAGTGCATGTTGAAGGGTCATGGGCAAAGTATGGTGGAAAGTTTTGCCATCACAGCATGTAGTGCATAAGACCTTGAGCTCAACAGTAGATTACTATCTTCAATTCAGACCTGCTCAACAATACTTAGGTCACTTCTAAATCAGAAACCAAAATCTAATTTGTGTGAAAATAAACACTGATATAACCTTAGCTCATGTTGGAGCCTGACATGGACAGAAAATTGCACTGAATTGTTCTTATTAGATATAATTGATAGATATGGGATCAAAATAGCTACCTTATTTGGGAGCTTTCTGGACAACAATGTCTCTACTTACTATTTTAATATCCTAATGTAAGTCTTAGCAGCATGGATTTCATACTTCTGGTCTGAACTTGGCACACATTCATTCCATTGCAGAAATACAAGAAAAGACATACAGCTTCCTAGATCAGTGGATAAGGACCTGGAAGGTCAGTGTATTGGGCTATATATTTATTGGATTAGCAATTCTGCAAAGTCATCTTAAGAAATGCAGAGAAAAGCTTCTACCTTACTTGGCTTGATGCCTTATTCACAAAAACAGAATTAATGACTCTCTCATTTAAAGGCTTTTACTTCGTGCCTAAATCCTAAATCAATCCTGTTGCCTCTGAGCACTGCACATTTAATTCTAACATCTCATCTTGAATTTTCCTCAAATTCCTCAAAGTCAACACTGCCCATACAAGCAACCTCCTAATGTCTGAAAATAATAGAAACACATTGTCTAGGATAGGTTTCTCTTGTATGTGCAGGGAAATCACTTCAGAGCCTGCCAGCCCATCCAATGCTGCACAAGGTCTCAGCTCACCATAAATACCAAGGCTTCTAGCAGTGCCATTGAGCAGGTACCAGGACACTTTTAATCAGTAACGAATTCAATCAGATTGTGAGTTGCTGTAGCATATGGCTTTGACTGGTAACAATGTTAATATACACAGGTCAGGACTGAACTTCTAGAGAGCAAAAAGTGTAAATTGCGGATAAGTGATAAGGAAAAGGAGCAACTTATGAGGTATGTTGGACAGAAGTTCTGGCTGTCTAGCTCAATATGTGATATGTCACCTCCTGGAGATGCTCATCTCTCTCTTTTTTTTAAAAGCTTACATGCTTGGTCTAGACTAGATGCCTGTTTTTAGACAGCTTAACTTAGCTGGGATGATACCCAACCTTAATGAAGGGTAATATTTTATATATCACAGAAATAGAAGGGATTGATCACAGGTTCACCCACATTAAGAAACAGACTCAACATATCACCTTAGCTACAATAATATTTGGCATGTGTGCAGATGAAGTAGATGAATTAAAATGTTATCATTGGTACTTAGTAGTTTTTCTCAAAGACAGTGTTTAAAATTTGAGTAAGGTGATGAATAGTCCTGGAATTTATAAAAGAAAAGAAAACAAGACTTGATGGAGTCATCAGTCCCGCCACCAGTCAGCTCAAGTCAGCTCTGTCAGTCTACAGGTTGATGAGGTTGGTGGTGACTGGAATTCACCCCCTGTGATGCAAAAATTTGAATATAAGATCTTGCCTCAGCTCTAGGAGTTGAGATGAATATAAATCACAGATGATTACCACCAAACTTGCTTATTTCAGAATTCACTATGAACAGTTGTTGGAGACAGGATGTTGGCTTTGGGCAGGCCATGAACTAGTCCTGTGGTAAATGCTTCAAAGTGAAAATAAGTGCTGAGCTTCACAGCAGCATTTTTTAATCTTGAAAGTGTTTAAACATCATAGTCTAAATTTATTGCACTTAAAATCAATGACAAAGGTCTTTCTGTGTTCTGTTGGAGCAGGATGGGGACCATCATCTGATAGATCTCCAAATTACTCTGCAAAGTAATCCAAAGCTGTTTTCCAGTTGTGAAATAAATGTTACTGATCTTCAGAGAATGTGAGGTTCTAATCATACCAGACCGTTGAACTTATTTAGTTGATGGATTTAGAAGATGACTTGATCATTTGGTGTAGGCACACCTGGAGAAGATACACAGTTGGTAAAGAAGTTCTTCATTTTTGTCAAAGCCAAACCAAAACAAAAAAAACCCAACAAAACAAAATGAAACAAAACAAAATGAAACAAAACAAAACAAAACAAAACAAAACAAAACAAAACAAAACAAAACAAAACATACAAAGATCAAGGAACTAGAAGATGAAGCTAGAGAAATTCAACCTTTATTAGACATCAGATTACTGGAAAAAGTAATGGCTTTATCAGTTTGGTTCCATCTCACCTCATTTTGGACACTGAAATGACACACCTCCTAGAGAAGCAATTGTCCTCAGCTTTGTGTCGTTGGGAACACAAAAGTATTTCCAGAGAACAACTCAGACTTAAAGTAGCCTGAACTATCCTCTAAAAGTGTCTTTCACTGAATGTAAAGAGAGCTCAAGTCTCAAATCATGCAGGCAACCACACTGCTAATTTGGAGAACTCAGGCTGGGACAAAACTAATCCAGAAACAAAGCTGTTTGCTTGCAGCAAAAATATATTTCTATCAAAATTATTATTTAATTCCTCACAGGATACCTGCCCTTGATTCTGCCCTCTGTAGGCTTACTTTTTTTGTTTTGAGTTTCTCCAGGAACTGCTTGTTCATCCACACAGGCCTCCTGGTGTTTTTGCCTGATTTCCTCTCTGGTGGGATGCATGGATCCTGAGCTTGGAGGAGGTGATCCTTGAGTATTAACCAGCTTTCTTGGTCCCGTCTTCCTTCCAGGGCTTTACCCCTTGGTACTCTACCAAGCAGATCCCTGAAGAGGCCAAAGTCTGCTCTCCTGAACTCCAGGGTAGTGAGCTTGCTGTGCAACCTCCTCACTGTCCAAAGGATCTTTAATTTCACCATTTCATGGTCACTGCAGACAAAACAGTCCTTTGAACTTCATATTCCCCACCATCCCCTCCTTGTTCGTGAGAACAAGATCCACCACAGCACCTCTCCTCATTGACTTCTCTATCACTTGAGAAGGAAGTTCCCATCAATAGAATCCAGGAATCTCCTGGATTGCTTATAACCTGTTTTGTTGTCCCTCCAACAGATATTGGGTTGGTTGAAGTACCCCTTGAGGACCAGGGATTGTTAACATGCTCCTATCTGTCTATAGAGGGCCTCATCCACTTGGTCTTCCTGGTCAGGAGGCCTGTAGCAGACCTCTACTATTAATGTCACTTGTCCCTGCCCTCCCTTTAATCCTGACCCATAAACTCTCAGTTGGCTGCTCAACCACCACCAGGTGCAGCTCCATGCACTCCAGCTGGGCATTGACATAGAGGGCAACATCCACTCCTCATCTCCCCTGACTGTCCTTCCTAAAGAGCTGGGATCTGTGGACCCTTTGGAACTAACCTGTTCCAGTGCTTGATAACCTTTCTGTGAAGAAACTTTTCCTAATGTCCAATCTGAGTTTGGCACAACTTGTGATCCAAGTTATAAACCTTATCTTAATGCCATGTTCTTTTGGCATGTAATTGCATGATACGTAGTTTTTCCAGCTGTTCATCCTTTCTGGGGACTAGAAACTTTGAGGTTATGTGGCAGTGTTTCTGAGGAACCTTTCAGGCTACTGAGCTAAAGTTTCACTCCTTGATTTCATGTACTTGTACCAATCACCTGCCTGTTATCATTGTGCTTATCTGGTCTTGCTTCTTATAATACCTATTTTCTGTTGCTCATTTGAAACAAGATGAAATTTTCCATGCTGATTCCTGCTTTAGAATTATGGCATTACATCCTGTAAATGGAACTAGGTCACGGAGCTTGTCAATATTTTAAGCATGTTAAGACACGAATGGATTAAAGTATTAAATGAATGCTTTGCAAACAAGAACACAATGAATTATAATAAACTTACACTAAAACATAATTTGCTTAAAAATGCCTTTCTTAACCTATAAAGTGCATGTAGCTTTCAAGAGAAACAATTTATTTTTTTTTCTAAAAGGTAGCCCAGTGAATTGAAATAGTAATCCTTTACTTGAAAACCTCCACCAAATATGCTTAAATGTGGATGTAAGTGGTGAGACTGTCACACTGACATCAAATGCAATGCCAGTTGCATTTCTTGAGGAATGAGGACTCAGATAGCTACATTCTTATATCAAGTTGATAGTCAACTTGCTTGCCTTTGGTTTGTCCTTGGTGTGCCTTTCCATATGAAAGAGAAACAGAAAGAATTAGAAGACAAGAGTGATGTGAAGAATCTCGATGAATGAAAACCTGCTCCACTGTTGCTTCAGACTACTCAGTGTTTCAACACTATGGAAGATGGAAGAAATGTGACTCAAAGGGTAAATGTCATCTTCCAGAAATAACAGCACAGATATCCTAAACTGTTGCAGCAGTTAGTTGTAGTGGGTCTGACTGAACTGGAGTTCAGTGCTGTGCTTTGCACTGGAATCTGGAAAGGTGCTGATCACCCCCCGTGCTGTGGCTGCTGCTGGGCAGGGCTCACCCAGCACCAGGGCTGGTTTTCCAACATTCCCCCTGCAGTGGGATGGGGTGGACAAGATCTTGGGAGGGGATGCAACTGGGACAGCTGACCCAAACTGACCAAAGGGGCTGGGGAGTGCCAGAGCTGCTTGGTGGGCACTTGGCGTCCAGCCAAGTACAAACCACCACAGTAGTACAAGGTTCTTACTTTGCTGAGGAATTTTTATATTGGTATTTGTTCATTATCTCATCAGTTGTTAGGTGCATGGTATGACACAAGAGTAAATTGTTAGTGTAGAAGCTGATGTTATGTGTCTTTTGTCCCATCCTATGCTGCCTCCTCCAAGTGGATCGTATCTGTGTAATGAAGTTTGCATTTCAATGGCTGCTTTTAACTGCAACGTTTCCATAGCTGAAATTTATATTTGCTTCCTTGGATTGTGGAGGTAAAGTCTTAGTTTTTTTGCTTTGCTTTCCTGTGCATAGCCTCTACCCAGGCCTCCTGGGAGTTTTCCAGTGGGACTACAGTCCTTGGGGATGAATGGAGGATATTTCCATTTCAGGAAGAAAGAGTTCAGTAAGTACCTTTCTGCTCATGAAATCCTAGCTCCATGGAAGTCAATGTTAAAAATACGACTAACCCTACTGGGGCCAGAATTTTATTCTTCACCAATAGCAACATAAAGACAGATCTCAGCATATCTGCCTCCTAGCTTATTTTCTTCAGTATCAGGGAAATGGAAAGCAGCTCATATTCAAAATGGAAACCTTATGCTGGGACTGATGTACAGGTCTTATTCCAAACAGTATTACAAAAAGTCAGTTAGGTGACCCTAGAGAATTTGTATCACGTAATAAAGGATCTAAAGACAGTGATAGTAGTTAATCCCCTAACATTTTATTTTGTGTGTGTATTTGTGTGAAAACTCTGAGAGAATATTAGAACTTGGCTTTGGACTAGTTTGTAGCAAAGCCTTATACTGCAGGAAAGAGTTTGCACTTGGTGCTTAACTTCACCTTTTTACTATACAAAGGAGCTTTTAGCTGCTTCTTGAGTGCACTGCTGAGATATATTGCTGATAAAAATGTTTTTTAACTTCCCTGTTGATGCATAATAGAAAGGTCACTCACTGAGGCAATCAGCTCTGGTGCAGGCATGTTGCAGAGCAAAGTGGGGGGATTGCAGAATACAGGTGGGATTTCCTGAGTTGGGGAAACCCCAGGGAAGCCCAGAGACCCACCAGGAGCTGGCAGCTCTCTCAAGAGACAGAGCACAGTGGCTGCTGCCTGCACCCAGATGCAGCTGCCGAAAGCAGAGGCTGCGGTGCAGACCTCAGACTTCAGGAAGTGCTTAGACCTCTCTCCTGGGGCAGGGACAGGCAGCAGATCTGCCTGCAAAAGGAGTTACATGAGCTACAGAAGGTGGTGAGAGAGTAACATCAAGGAGGCTGAAAAGGAAGTGGATAACTGGTTCCAAGTGCAGTCTGCAGTGCATCCACAGTCCATGGGCAAACAGCAAAAAAAGCTCCCCCACCAGCACACATGGAAGGGAGAGGGGTTAATAATGCAGAAGAATGGAAGCTGGCAGTAGCAAAGACACACGGGAGGAAGAGATGACCCCCAGTGCCTGAGGTGCCCTTGCAGAATTGCTTCACTGCGCTGGAGACTGGAGAGGAAAGACCCATCACATCAAGAGGGATGTTGGGGCTGAGTAAGGCATCCTGATCTGCTCCCCGTGTAACAACCAGCACAACTAAGAAAAAAGCGGTGGGTGATGGTAGTAGGGGACTCTTCTGAGAGGTACAGAAGCACCCATCTGATGACCTAGTGCACTCTCTAGAGAGGTGTGTTGCTTAACAGGGGCTCTTATCAAGGATGTCGTTGACAGACTGCCAAGCCTTGTACAGTTCACTAATTGCTACCCACTGCTGTTGTTTTACGTGGGCACCACTGATGCTGCCAGAAACAGTCTGAGGAGTATCAAGAAGGATTACAGATCCCCGACAGCAGTGGTAAGGGACTCTGGAGTGCAGGTAATTTTTTCATCAGTCCTCCTGGTTAAAAGGAAGAGGTTTGAAAGGGCCAGTTGAACCTGGCAAATCAACAAATGATTACAAGACTGGTGTCACAGCCAAGGGTTCAGCTACTTAGACTATAGGACTTGATAAACCTGGTCTGCTGGGGGCTGATGGGGTCCATCTGTCAGAGAAGGGGAAGAACATCTTTGGTCATAGGCTTTCTCAGATGGTGGAGAAGGCTTTAAACTAAAGTTACTGGAGGAGGGGAGCCTCAACCTATCCCACTCCTAACAGTTTGATGTCAGTGTCAGCAATAGATGCCCAGAACCCGGAGAGGGATCATAGGTCAGCTGGAGAGCACCTAAAGAGCAGCACAAAGGAATTCCAGTAAGTCAGCTTCACTGAGATCTCAACTTGATTGCCTCTATGCAAGCACACCTAGCATGGGGAACAAACACACCTAGCATGGAGAACAAACACAAGAGTTAGAGACGTGCACACCTGCAAGTCTATGATCTTACTGTCATCCCGGAGTCGTGGTGAGACGACTCTTATGACTGGTGCCCTGGAATGGAAGGATCACAGCTCTTTAGGAAAGACAGTCAGGGGAGATGAGGAGTGGATGTTGCCCTCTATGTCAATGCCCAGCTGGAGTGCATGGAGCTGCACCTGGTGGTGGTTGAGCAGCCAACTGAGAGTTTATGGGTCAGGATTAAAGGGAGGGCAGGGACAAGTGACATTATAGTGGAGTCACAATCCCTGGAGGTATCTAAAAGCTGTGTAGATGTGACATTTAGGGACAAGGTTTAGTGGTGGATTAGGCAGTGTTAGGTTAATGTTTGGACTCAATGATCTTAAACATCTTTTCCAACCTAAACAGTTCTATGAGTCTATGATTCTATGATTCTACTTCCACAACCAGGTGGTCATCTCTAAGTTGCCTATTCAGGTTGAGATGCGGATCAGTCCAATTGCCAATCTGTATCTAGGATTAATTTTGGAGGGTATATTTTTGGCCCAGACTAGAAGTATATCAGGAACCAATTCAGGCTACAGACTATCACATTCCATTGCACAGGATTGCGCCATGATGCCTTTTCACACAGAATCACAGAATGTTAGTGGTTGGAAGGGACATCAAAAGATCATCTAGTCCAACCCCCCTGCCAGAGCAGGATCACCTAGAGCAGGTCACACAGGAACGCATCCAGGCAGGTTTTAAGTGTCTCCAGAGAAGGAGATACCACAACCCCTCTGGGCAATCTGTTCCAGAGCTCCGTGACCCTCACAGTGAAAAAGTTTTTCCTTATGTTTCTGTGCAACCTCTTATGCCCCAACTTGCACCCATTGCCCTTTGTCCTATCATTGGAGATAACAGAGAAGAGCCTGGCTCCATCCTCCTGATACTCGCCTTTCATGTATTTATAGACATTAATGAAGTCACCCCTCAGCCTCCTCTTCTCCAAGCTAAAGAGACACAGCTCCCTCAGCCTTTCATCGTAAGGGAGATGCTCCAGTCCCTTAATCATCTTTGTGGCTCTGCGCTGGACTCTTTCAAGCACTTTTAATTTTCTGGTCCAATTGTGATGTACACCAGACCCACATGCTCATAGTTTTTTCCTTCTCTGCAAAAGCACATACTTACCTTGGAATCTCTGGTCAGTAGTGGAGATTTGTTTGGATACAGATGTATCTGATCTCTTCTTGTATGTTGTGCTGTAAAAGAAAATCAAGTTGAAAAGCTGTCATAGTTTGCAGAAGAAGCATGCCAATAGCTGGCTCATTCTCAGTAAAACTCACTTCCTGGTATTCAATTAAAAAAAAGAAAATTACTGCATTTAAAATGCACTCTATTTTAGAATTTCATAAGCAGCCTCAAATTCTGTGGCAGTCATGAAATTTGCTTTTCTTATTCAGATATTCCAGTATATTCTGTTCCATAATAAATTCATTAGGTATTTTTTTCCATATCCTTTCCAAGTGACTTCCACTGTGCAGCTGAGCTTTATATATCCATAATCTGGAAATGCTCTTTCATCCAAAACACTTAAATGTGTGTAATTTTAAATACTGAGGAAGGCTGACTGATTTCAGTAGGATTCTTTATGTTTAAAATTGCGTGCGCTGAAATATTTTGCTGAAAATAGGGCAAAATCTCCATCACCAGTATTTTTTTTTGTCTATTGACCATAATTCCATCTTTTACCATAGGCCGCATTTTCTGTCTGCTCACACTTCAAAGAAGTTTTTCTCTAGCCTGCTGTCACACAACTTTTGTCACATCATAAAAGCTTGCTATCATCCCACTTGAAACAGCATGCCTGCCATTTTTCATCATTACTCAGCATTATTAAGGGTTGTTTAGGACAGAAAACTGATTTTAAAACAACAATTCTTTACATTTTCTAGATAAGTCTCCCACTAGTTCTGCATATCACTCATAAATGCAACTCAAGTCTGACAAGAATAAATAAGCAACATTTTTTCAGTCTTTTGGTCCTGGGCAAAAATCTCCTTTTGAGTGACACAGCCCCAGCTACTCATCTGCTATGTCATGCATAACTTGTAGCTGTCTTAATTTGTAGCAAAGTTGTGATGCTTGGATAGACTCTTTCATAGAAATATGTCTTCCTTACAAAGATCTTCTATGGTTGTACCCATTCTTTCTAAGTTTCCATATTCAGACAGGAGGTTAAAAATAAACCTGAAAAATTCTCAACCACAGTATGATTAAACTTTTCTCTCTAAAGATATGCTTACTTGAAGTACAACAACAAAAGCAAACTATAGTTCATTAAAACAACCACAGTGTCAGTTATTTCATGAAATAGACATTATGAAGGTAGGATCTCATCCATTATTTTTTTTAATAATCTATATTAATGGGGTGAGAAAAGCCTTTTTCTTTTTGATGTTTCATTTTTTCTGTAAATTTCTTACCTAATTTGGCTACTATCACAGAATGCCTGAGGTTGGAAGGTGACTGTGGAAGTCACCTGGTTCAATCCTGCCCCTGCTCAAGTAGGGACACCTAGACACAGTTGCCCAGGACCATGTCCAGATGGGTTCTGAATATCTCCAAAGATGGAGACTCCGTTACCATTCTGTTCCAGTGTTTGGCCAATCTCCCAGTAAATAAGTGTTTCCTGATATTCAGATGGCACCCTCTGCATTTCAGTGTGTGCCTGTTGCCTCTGGTCCTGTCACTGCAGCACTGAAAAGACCCTGGCTCCAATCCTGTTTGCACCCTCCATTCAGCTATTTCTATACAGTGATGAGATAACTCCTGAACCTTCTCTTCTCTAGGCCAAACAGTCTCCTTCTATCTTTCCTCATAGGAGAGATGTTGCCATCCCGTCATCTTCTTTGTGGCTGTTCAGAAGTTCAGAAACTGGCAGTCTGTTCTTCTCTTACCTCCATATTTTTCTGCTAATTTAATTTTTAGAGTTGCACATAAATCTAACCACACTGGAATTTATACCAGGCCTGGGAGGCTAAGGCTCCATGTTTCTGAGGAGACGTCTGGGGCTCAGAAACACGGTAAGATTTGTCCCAATATCAACACAATCCTTGCACCAACAGAGACAGGGAACAAGCATTACAAACAACAAGTGGACTTCAGGCAATGCTAGGATCTGACTGAACAAGAGGACTGGAGCACCTCTCCTACAAGGACAGGCTGAGAGAGTTGGGGTTGTCCAACCTGGAGAAGAAAAGGCTCCAGAGAGATGTTATTGTGGTCTTCTAGCATCCGAAGTGGGCCTACAAGAAGGCTGGGAAGGACTTTTAACAAGGGCCTGTAGTGATTGGATGGGGGGTAATTGTTTTAAACTGGAAGAGGGTAGATTCACATTAGAAATTAGGAAGAAGTTCTTCAGTGAGACACTGAAACAGGTTGCCCAGAGAGACTGTGGATACCTACCTCTTGGAAATGTTCAAGATGAGGTTGGATGGGACCTGGTCTACTGGGAGGTATCCCTACCTATGGCAGGGGATTGGAACTAGATGATCTTTAAGGTCTCTTCCAACCCAAACCATTCTATGATTCTATAAGTTCACTTCTACTGCCTTTTTATGCTTCTTCATCTTTTCATGCTCTCACTTAATAGTATCTGGTGCAGAACTGGATATATTCCTCAAGCAGCCAACTATCACACTGCTCATCACAACAACTCCTCACATCTCATATCAGGTTTATAAGTTAGTCTGCATGATTTGTTTTCTATGTAAGGGATAGAAACACACAACTAAACAAACAAAACCCATAGTTCAACCAGTTTTGTGATGCAGGCAAATCCTTTTAGTTTTACTTATTTTACTTTTTAGGGGGGTTTTAGGGTTTTTTTTACTTTTTTTTTTTTTTATTTTTTTAGGGTTTTTTTACTTTTTAGTTTTACTTATTTTACTTTATTTTTAATATACCTAACAGTGAATTTGTGTTCAGGACACAGACAGCATAATTATTAACAGTTACCCTGGAAATAGTACTAGCAGTTCTAGCTGAGGTACTTGCCCACCAGTTTTGTAGACTTCTGATCTACTACATAGATCCCCTGGCTTCCAGAGGGTCTTTAAAAGGATATACCTCAAACTTACATTACCTCTGCGATATACATGGACCACATAGTCCAGAAACATGGCCAGCACCTTGGATGATGCTTATCTGACTGCTGGGGTGTCACCAATATTATAGCAGAAAAAAAAAAACCTTTTTATGAAGTAAAAATGCTGTCACTGAGGGTAGTAACACACCCAGACTTAGATATTTAAAATAAATGTCTCATATTTTGAGCAGAATCAGTAGGATACAGCAGACATTCAGTGCAAAAGGACCATTTCCTACTTGAGATATTAGAGATTTAATAATAAATCTGACCTGAGGATTCAAATTTATATCTTGTCCTTACAGGAACTTCTGAGCACTCAGTACCTTTGCAAGAAGCCAGTAGTTTCCATGAAGGATATTAAATGAGTACCTCTGAGCCAGCCAAACGCTCAGGCTGTGACTGAAATGGTTCAGCCCAGGCAGTGCCTGGACAGACACCTCTCCCAGAGAGCAACAGCTTATCCTGAGGACTCCTGGAGCAACCAGCCTCCACCTGCCGCTGAACCCACTCACGCTGTGCCTGCTCTTGTCACTTCCCACTACCCACAGCCTTGCCCTTGCAGTTCAGTTGGACAGCCACTAAATCTGGCCTAAACCCAATTTCAGGTTCACCACACCCACCCCATACACTGTTTGCAACAACTAACATTACTCATTTCTTATTTTATTGTCTCCTTTTACACCTTTGCATGAAAACTGTAGAAAATAGAATATGTTTGCACAGGAGGCAGAGGGAAGACGAAAGTTTAACACTAATGCATTTTATCACAACAAAACCCCTGGCTGTTTCTCATTAGTCTCACAAGCTCCCTGTTAGGAGCAAAACAAATGCTAAACATCAGAGACTTCATTGTGGAAAGTCAGCTCTTAAATAAGTGTTGTAAATATACCATTTGTTCCCCAGAGCATCCTATTTCTCCAACCATTTGTGGCTGGGGTATGTACGCCCTTCTATAGATGTATATTACACATGACTGCAAGACAAGTATTACTTTGGGGCCATTTCAGCAGGAAAGGCAGCAGTGTTACTGTCACCTGATGCACTGCTGGATGAGATGCTCTTGCAGTTTCAAGCAATGCTGTCAGAGCATGCTGTCTTCTCTAATGTCTGATACGGTGCTGAGTTTAAAACATGCATGGTACCTCACCTACCCCTGACTCCAGCTACCAACTGAACATATTCTAGAGTTACTTAAGCAGTTTATTGCAGTAATAAAAGCCATGTGCCTTTCATAAACGTGTTCAAACATTATGCAGATATTTCTATTTAATGCATTCTTTTGTGTCATCTGTATAAAGATAATAAAGTTTTTTGTGAGGTCTCCCAAGACCCTGATTTGTGTTTATTTGCAAATCTCATATCTCACTGCTAAAAGCTATATGAAAAGAAAAAAATACTTCAATATAGGGAATAAAATGAAAGGCACAGAGAAGATATATGCTCAGCCCGGGGGTACCAGCATCCTCCAAGGCAGAGTGAAAACAAGCCCAGATCCTGCATGGGCAGCCCAGGACCACCTCCTCCCTTAGATTTGTCCCAACAAATTATTTGAGTGGTTGCCTGTGACAGACCACACACTCTCCACTTGTGACCCAGCACCTTGCTCTCTTCCTAAACTACACACTGCACAATGTGGCTTAGTTCCTTTCCTACTGATCAGATGTGCAGGGTTTCCTATTTCAGACCTACTAGCTGCTATCGATGCCACTGACTCAATGAACAGAATCAAGTTTACTAATACACCTGCCTGTGAACACAGTCTCCCTTGCTGTTCTGCAGCACAGAGCCAGAGATTGCTCTTTCAGAGAACACTCTTGCTACTAAATTGTTTGCCAAGATGTTTGTAGGTGGCAAGCATGAAGATAAGTGTAAGTCAGGGCAAATATGTTTAAAATTTCAAATGTGTTTATTTTTATCTTTAGCTGATATTTGTCCAGCTGCGTAATCTTCCTAAGAACTACCTGAATGAGGTTAACTCTTGGCCTCTGAAAAATTCCATGCCAAATTCTCATAAGCGGAGCTGGAGGTGAGGTTTTTGGTTGTGTCACGCCCATCCTCCCCACACACACACCCCCAGCAAAACAGTCCAACAAAATGATGTCTTTAATTTTCACCTTAAACAATACATTATGGTAAAAGAAATAAATTTCCTCAAAAATCTAAAATAACTTTTGCCAAAGAAAATTCTAACCCTGAGTCACGGTGTCACTCAGGCTATGATAGTTATCCATCATTTCAGTTATTATGCTCTTCAGCACAAGTACTACCTTTGGTACGTTGCTCCTGTCTCTGCCTTTTCATAACCAAAATTTTCAGTGAGTGTCAGTGTAGAAGCCCTAGGCAGAAAAAAAACCATAAAAATCTTCTAATGCTCTGCATGCAAAACTCAGACTGAAGCTAACCACCTAGCACTGGTATCTCAGAAATACACCTGCACATTGTCCCTTGCTGCTCTCCCACACTGTGCTACCTTACAAGACTCAGTAACTTGGTTCCCGGTAGCAACAGAACTGTGAAGAACTCCCACTCCAAACTCACACCATGCCCAGCACTGATTGACCTAACATGAGTTTCATGCTTGGTGAGTGGCTTTGCTCTGTCATCCTAATAAGGTGTTAAGGAGCCCATGTGCTAGGCCAGTACAACACAGTCACTGGACATGAAGTCAAGAATAGTCCATGAGGGTCTTTAAGGGTCTCAACCAATGCTGAGCATGACAAGTTTGACAAAGGGAAGGCTGGAGTTGGTTTTTGTCTCTTCCTGGCTCTCTTCCTTCTCAATGTCCATACAACAGATCAACTTTCACCATGCCCACAGCAGACAGTTCTCCAAGGCAGTACTCCCAAACCCTCTATGGACAGAAATGCAGAGCAGAAGACTTAAGTATACACAAAAAGAAGTCCCATCTGTTCCCAGTACTACCTTTTCTGCATGAACTGTGGCTTGCCCATCCACCACTGGTGTGTGCCACATTTGACAGATCATCCTACCTGGTGGCTTAATGGATGCTACCAACCATGACTCTAGTCATGCTTCCACTCCCTGTTGTGCCTGTGGGTCACAGAATGTTGTGCTGGAATGTTGAGGGGAACCTTCAGGAGGCAGCTACCACCCCATCAAGGCCACTGTGGGCATGGGCTGATGATTTGGAGCAGAATTGAAGTGGCCAGAGAGACATGGGGGGCTTGGCTGGGGGAGGGCTTGGGTGCGGGAGGATGGTTGGGACACTGGAGATGCAAGGACAAGGTGGGACTGGAATTTTCAGGAAGAAGGGTCCAGATGTGGGTGTGTTGAGGAATGCGGGTCAGGGCTGACTCTGGAGCCAAACTGTGCAGTGGTGCAGAGCCATTCTCCCTTCCCTGGCTGGGCTGTGCAGGGCTCATGTCCCACTACGCCCCAAGGACAGAACAGAACAGAACTCTGCTCTCCCTGGTCTTGGCAGGGGTCCCCAAGGGACTGGGCTCCCATGGGACAGTGGCTGTCATGGAGCAGGCTGTGTGGTCACTGGTGGAACCTGGGACCAACCTGCCCAGGGTGGGACCCCGGTGAGTTTATCATTGAAGGGCCAGATCCCTCCGTCCCTCCTAGGTGATATTCTCACACCAGTAAGTGCCCAGAGGGGACAAGGCAGGGGTTCCCCACTCCTTCTGAACTCTCACCAGAGTTGCTGGATGCTGGAGCAGTATCTCAAGGGCTCAGTGGACCCAGTCCCCGGCTGGAGAGGGTTGCAGATGCTTGTGGGGATGCAGGAGAGAGCAGAAAGTGGTGGGCAATGCGAGAACCAGTGGTTGCAGTTTGGAGCAATGTGGGTGATGTTGGGTTGATGTGAGACCCCTGAGCTGCACTAATAACCAGGGAACTGAGACAGCTCAGGGAGCAGGGCTCTGCCACCCAGCAGTGCCAACAAAGGTATGTGTTTACGTGTCTGTATATATCTTTATGTATCCCTCTGTGTATTCAGATGACAACAAGTTAGGTGGGACCGTTGATATGCTTGAGGGGAGAAAGGTTCTATAGAGGGATCTGGACATGGCTGGATTGATGGGCCAAGGCCAGTGGTATGAGGTTCAACAAGGCCAAGTGCTGTGTCCTGCACTTGGGCCACAACAACCCCATGCAATGCTACAGGCTTGGGGAAGAGTGTCTGAAAAGCTGCCTGGCAGAAAGGCACCTGAGGGTGCTGGTTGACAAGTGGCTGAATAGGAGCCAGCTTGTGCCCATGTGGCCAAGAAGTCCAACAGCATCCTGGCTTGTGTCAGCAATGGTGTGGCCAGCAGGACTAGGAAAGTGATTGTCCAGCTGTACTCAGCACTGGTGAGGCCTCGTCTGTTGGCTGTGGAGACCTGGCCACAGAGAGTTGTCCTATTCTGAGGGAAAAAACCCAAGGATCTCCCTGTCCTGTGGAAAGAGCATCCACCTGACCATTGATGAAGATGGACTTCGATTTGCATACCAATCGTAGTTCAGTTGGCATGTGCTGAACCAGCCCTCAGCTATTGTGTTGTCATGTCTCCCCCAAATCCACTTTGAGCAGGATGCAGCCATCAGTACCAGGTGCAACTATTATAACCACCACTGGTGGTTATCACTTGAGTAGAGTTATGGGAAATACCTGTCAGGCTGTTGAGGGGCAGAGAGCACACTGTCACACTACTATAACCATATTGGACAAAACTCAGATCTGGTTTTGTTCATACTAGTTTGTGAAAATTCAAGCAATGTTCTGCATATTCATAACTGTTGCCACAAGAAGTTAGTACTGGAATGTCTTTTTTGCAAGCCATTCCTATCAATATTTTAATAAATAAAATAAAACATTATTACTTTATCAGATGAGCAAAATGTTGAGCTAAATGTTGAGGCTTTTTTTTTTTTTTTTTTAGTTAAATGTATAAATTATTTACTTGGAGTAATAGAACTGCCTCTGCTCTTCTGCTTATTTGATGATTTTCTAATTATTTTTCCTAAAACTTTTTTTGGCATAATTTTTTTTCACTTCCCCAGTATTTCTTTCTCAGGGGCTCAAAAGAACCAGCAGCAATTTGAATCAAAATCTTTATTCATTGTTTTAAACATTAAAAAATTTTGCTCAGCCCTTACACATCACTGTCATTCAAGAATCTCAAAGCCTTTAGAAATTGTATCATCTCAGTTTAATTTACAGGCAAATGAAGACAGAAAGCAATAAAGAAACTCCACCCAAAATAACCGGTATGTCTGTAGCAAAGTCAGCAATGGTAAATGATCTGCTATATTTCATTGCACAGACAGTTTCACTAAGCCTTTCACTTTTTTTTTTAATTTTTTTTAATTCCCAGGGAATAGTAGATGGCCCCTAAGGACTTCAGCTGTTTCATTACAACAGCCCTGCTTAGTTGTGTTGTTCTCAGAAGAGAAGCTTTTGTATTCTGTGCACTTTCCTGTAGCTTGTTGAGAATTCAGAGGGAGCATTTTTCAGGAACAATTTTCATTTTTCAGAGAATAGACATTACCTATGAGAGGTAGGTGGAAATGTATGTAATTCAATATTAAGACACCTTAGGTGGCCTTCAAAGGCACCCAGCATCCCAAAAGGACATGAAAGACAGCAACCAATACATAGTCAGCTTATGTGGCACAGGACAAGACCTACAGAAAAGGCTTCTTCTGGAACAAGAGATAGGGACAAGTAGGATACTTTAGCACATCCTAAATGACACAAGACACCACCTGTGTTTAGACATCTATACCACAGACCCAGTCACTGGTTACCTAAATCTGTCTAGGCTCTGCTGACTGCACCAACTAGCTCTCCACTGACTACAGAACAGCTAAGATACCTAGAGAGCCTAAATACACCTCTACGTAAATATGTACATTTAGGTGCTAATCTTTAAACGGTTCTTTAATCTTTAATTCAGTTTAAACTTCTAATGGTACCACACCTGTAAAGTCAATGAGAGCTGCCCTTCTGTATTCCTATCTCAGACCTAGAGAAGAAGATACAAGATCTCATATAGTTTCACTTGACATGCCAAGTACACTTGAAAAAGGTCTGACTGTGAGTTCTCTGGAGAAAGGTATTTCTTTGGAAAGTGATCATGGAACTAGTTAGACTTTGTGCTTGTTTCTGGAGTTCTGATACATAGTTTCCATTCATAGTTTTTCTTTTACTTTTAATTGTTGAAATCATGCTCCAGATGTTCCTAACAGCTGTCAGAAGAATTTGCCATCTGAACACTCAGCAAACATACAGAAAAACAGGCTAGAGGAAAAGAGTTTGTCTGCCTATTATGTGGACACATGCAATACAAGCATCCATGTCTGAGCTAATCTCTTCCTTTTCTAGGCGAGAGAAAAACAGTTCAGAGAGAGCCCCTTGGCAGCCACATCTAGTCTTGCTTTGAGCAGAAGGATGCTCTGGATGACATCCACACATCACCTCCAGTCTAATTTTTTTGCAATTAGTTTTTCTGTTCTTTCTCACAAATATATGCTTAATGGCCTGTGACTCATCTGATCTGTTTTGAACATCTAGGTTAGAGGGAAGGAGCTTAAAAGCACTTGCTTTTCTCCATTAGCTATAAAAGAAGTCTAGAAAGTCAGCTCAGATACAGACTTTTAAATTGAAAATGTATTCATTTGATTAGCAGACTCCTACAGAATTGTTCAGAGCAGAGGTTGGAGAGACTATATTCTAACTGCCTGGTCCTCTGTTTAGGACCTATATAATTTTATATACAGATTCTGATCTGTGTATTTCAGTAATACATAAATATAGAAACAACAGTTAATTACTTTTTTTTTTTTAATAACATTCCCACCTATGATCTAAATTAGAAATATTGAGACTAAAAGTAAAGGTGTAGCTGACTTTATAGCTCTACACTTCCTGGCATCCTCTGGTATTTCAACCTATCAAATCCTATGGCATAAGATGACTGTAATGAAGTTTGCTTTTGTGAGAATCACCTGACATCTGTACTGGTGAACTAACTAGTAACATTGTCTTAACTGGCCCAGTATGACCATGGCCATGTTATTAAACCCTCATTTATTAAAAAAAAATGGGTAAATGCACCCAAATTTCCTATTATGGATAGTCTACAGTACAGGTTAACTCTTCAGCATCCACAGGAATCCCATGGGAAAATATTAGGGGTCCCCATTAAGAATAATGGACAATAAAGCTCCAGTGCTCAGTCCCTGGAATTGTTTAATTCAACAGTCTAGAAATAGATGTAAAATACTCCAGGCATTTCTGTACAAATTATCATCACAACTGTAGACAATCTCTCTGATTTTTAAGAAAAAAAAAACCAAACAAAACAAAACCGAGATCTGTGTCGCTTATTTTATCTGTGTTGTTATGAAGGTGTTACATCTTGGTGTAATTTTTCAGTAATTTCAATGAAACATTTAGTTGTACAGAAAAGTCAGAGGCATACAATTTGTATCATGAGATTCATTTCCCCAGGATCTTCTGAAAAATATTCTTAACTATAAAGTCATAAAATGCATTTTTTGCAATGAGTATAATTTCTTTACAGTATCTGTTACAGCAAAGCCTAAACACCGGGAGTTTTCAGGTATGCAGTCTAGTAGAAATCATATTTGGACATCCTGTTTCTAATTTGTCTGTCTTAAAAAGTTTAGTTGAAAAGGATAGAACTAGATTAACGATAAACTTTCAATTGCATTTTAGCTATGTGATGTTATTAGACCCACTGAAAGCAAATTCCAAAATGGCACAGTGTCTATACTGTTAATTGTACTTTGCTCACAAATATGAGATTAATAGTCCATGTCAAATGGCATTGTCACGTTTAATTATGTAAAATATAAAGCATCACTAATTCATTATATGAACCGAGTTCTTCCGAATAGAAGTGATGCTGTCTCTGGACCAACTACAAAACATTCACATCTGCTAAAGTCAGCAATGTCATTTTGTAGACATTCATACATTCCTTCTCACTGAAGACCAGAGTATTTGAGTATTTGATGGTCAGCTAGAAAGAAACAGGGCAAATCAAGAGCTGCATTTGTGTCATAAGAAGATACTAAAAGGTTAACATTCAAACAGTTGCAGTGCAGATAGAAGTATATGTCTAATTGCCTGTGTTCATGGTTCTGTAAGAGTCAGGAGCTGAATATGACAAGGGACAATTTGGAATTCTTGCATGATTAGGACTTTCACAGCCTGGGGTTTCTGGCTCCCAACCTGGTGCTTCCTGTGGTAAGGAAGCAGGTTTATATATGTGGCACTGATGCACATGATATTGTACATCTTAGAGAAAACAGCAGCTCAAAGGCTGCTTGATCCTCCCTGTTCACAGGCAGCTGAAACAAATCCTTCAGGCATTCCCGGTCAGCAGCAGTTGACCACATTTGTTAGAAGCTGCTAGAGCTTCCCCAGTTCCAGACCTTTGTGGTTCCCCTTACCTTGTCTTTACCTGACAGCAGCAGGCATGCTCAAGTTTCTCAGAGGGTTCCTGTGCATTCCCCAGTGATCCTGGCCACTGTGCCCACAAGATCCAAAAGGTCCCAAAGCAGGACTCAGAGGCTGCTTCACAAGATGCTGCATCTGCTGTCTGCCACCTCAGCTGTGCTCCTGAACCTCAAGGACATTCATGCATTTTATTCAGGACACTTTAATAAAACAGCCTGGGAGCAGGAAGCAGAACCTGGAATTCAACCTCATTACTTGATTCAAGAACTAACTTTTCTCTTGCTTATTCTCCTTCTGTCCCCATAAATTTTGGGTATTTGTCTTCATAGTCTCAGCCGCAAAGAAGTAGGGGGTTGTTGCATATGTGTTTAGTTAATAGGTAGCTGGTTCGGGCACTCCTACTGGAAAAAGGAGTTGCTGAGCCGCAAGAACTTCATGCTGAGGAGCTCAGATGTCCTCCATCCTTGCTGAAAACAATGACCATCACAGTTCCTATAAAAATGCAGCCTCCGTTCTCTATTTCCTCCCTGTTCAAATGGAAAATGAGCCAGATGTCTCTATCTAAAAGTAGAATTTAGGTGCCTGAATCTAACTTTTGTATAGGTACCTACATCTAAGAGAGAAGGAGAACTTTAGAAATACTTCCCTCAACAATATTTATTGCTAAATATCTTCTACATCAACGTAACAGTGTGAAGTGCCTGTACGTTGCCTTTCCCTGTACAGAGAATTATTTACATATAAGGTGGCAGTAGACCTCTAGTCAGTGACTCCATCACCCTTTCTGTATTCGGCTTTTACCTGTTTGCAAACTAATCTCCCATGTTCCCTTAATTGTCCCATTTGCATACTAGGTTACAGGGAAGGAAAGGCCTGGACTTAGAAGAAAAACTCAAAGAGAAATCAAGTGTTGTAACAGCAAAAGTAGTCTAAAGAGAAAAAAAAAGTGTTTGCAGCAGCTCATTGAACAGAACTGAATGGTGTAGTTGGATTAGGATTTCCTGAACAAGCATAACATAGTACTCTTGACAATCTATGATGACAGTCTGGACAACAGTTCTGCCAAGGAAAACATCTGGATGATATAAGACACAGATGTGGCCAGAGGTTAGAGAAGGAAGAATGGCAAAGCCAACACCCAGCAATCTTTAAATGGTGATCAAAAGTTTGTGATTAAAGACCCAATATTTAATTATACTGTTTTCAGTGGCTGCAGGTCTGTTGAAGCAGATACTGCACCCATGTTGTTCCTTAAATCACTAAACCACATATTACCAGAACCTGTGTGAGTTCAGCAGGGGAAATACCCTTGATATTTCTTTCCTTTTTATTGTCCCTTCCTAAGAATTTACTATTTATCCATACTAGAGACAAGACATACTTGTCCTGTGCATGGATTAGCACATGCCAGGGACCATTCCTGATCTTGCAAAGTTTTGGATATGGCCACCGCTTTTGAAAAGCAGGGGTTTAGACGCATTAGCCATAAGGGTGAAAAAGAACAGTCCCCACTTAATTTACTATCTATAGCTATGGCTGGTAGGTATTTGGCTTGGCCCAGAATAGTTATCCTTACATTTTGAACTTGAATGAAATCGACTTTTACATGTTACCTGCTTTATACTAGTTCCAAGGCAAGATCAGCATCACTTAAACCACTCCACAGATGACTATGGAACCTGTCATTCTTACAGAGTAGTATAATATGATGATATTTCTGCAACCCATCCGTCATAGGCTTTTTATGCAGGAAGAATTACACTTGGAAGAAGTTCAGCAGTGGTGTTGAACAGCCTTTTAATTGCTTCTTTCAGTGCATTCACCTATAGGCAATTTCCTCCAAGTCATCTTCCCTGGAGAGTCAGCAAATGCACAGATTTTTGCAATTATTTTTTTGATGTGATGAAGCTTTGAAGGAGTGATAGGAAGAAGGTGATGATGGTTGGCTGGACTTGGATTCAAGATCATGGCTAATGCAAAATGGAAGTAGAAAAGAATCTGATACTTCCTAACAAAACTAAGAACGACTCTGCTTAAGCATCCATTGAGGTTTTATAGTTGGAAAAACAAGACCCTTCCAATTTCCAGATCTGCTGAGACTGCCTTTGCTTGCAGTAAGAATTGGAGCATGGTCGCAGTCTTGAAACCTGCTGTGTTTCCTTCTGCTACTGTTCAGTTCAGAATAGCAGCGTGATTTGCTCCCTCAGACCCTGTAATACACATCCGATCTTCACCAAACACTTTTCATTACAGATTCAGTTTCAAAATGAAAACTGACTGCAAAACCACAGATTTTTCATTCCTGCAAAATACAAAAGTCCATTCCCCTCACCCCCCTCCTTTCTACTTAGGAATCAAACCCTTAAAAATCACACTTTTTTCATTCCGGCCAACCTAGAAGAGCCAATAGAGACTATTGTTAAAATTTATAACTTAACCATTAAATGAAAGCTATTTAGAAACCACCCATTTGGGAATATAAAAAAATCACAGGGTTTCATTCCAAGAACATTGCAAATAATAGCTGGAATTGAGAACGCTGGCTTTGGCATGCTTTTTGTGAATATAACTTAATTGAATCGACATGTTCCTATGGAAAGTTTTTATACTGACGAAACACCGTTTTCTCATTAAAAAATGCCAGGTCTAGTCCTGAGCACCCAGAGTTAAGTTTTTCCAGCATCCCAAAAGAAAATAGATACGATTATATCTAAATCATCTTCCCACCTAGTACAGATGTCAAAGGTCAGCGCAATTTCAAGCATTAAAACTTTTACAATATCCTTTTGCAGCTTCTGCTTCAGCATCTCTGGCTTTTCGTTTAACACACACAATGCAGTGGGACCAAAGCAGCCAAAAATCCTTTGTGTGAAGCACTATATAATACACATTCAAAAGGCATTATTTTGCCTGCATCAGCAGGACTACAGGAGAATGAAAACAAAACAAATGAATGTAGGATTGTAATGAGAGTATTCATAATTCTCCTAATGTTTAGTGTAACATTGACTAGCAGGTGCTAGAAAGATCTGACTGTACACATCCACCAGGAACATTTCACATCAGCTCAGCAGTATTTCTATGTTCTTCAATGTTTTCTTCCAGCCAGGCCTGGAGTCTCTGTAATCCTCTAAAGTCCTGTGTAAATGGAGCTGCAGTGCTGATTGGAATAGCAGCCCCCTATGTCTTCCTAAAGTTCATCCTTGCTTTTCAAGAGATGAATAAATGCTCTGAGCTGTTGGACAAGGGGAAGGAAATGTCCAGTGCCTGTGCTGCAACGTACACAGACATCTGCTGAAGAGAGAGAATGCCATCGTGTGCTGATACAGCCTCACTACATCAGTGTAGTTTTCCCCCACCATATAGATGTAACTGAAGATAAATGTATAGCGAGGGAGGATCCTCTAGATCCCTCCAATTTCCCTTCTCCCTCTAATTCATTGGAACATGTCTCAAGTATTTTTGTGTGTCTGTAGTACTGCTCCATTCAGCCAGAGCTTTTGGAGGCCACCCCTACCAAAATGCATACTGGGCTGATGCACAGAGATGGAGCTGGGCAGGAGCATAGTGCACTGCGCTCTGCACCAGCCCTTTGTGATATCTCCTGAGCATTATGGAGATGGGAGATGCCAGCTTCACCAATATGGTTCTGCTGAGAATCTCTTGGCATATTGAATCTTGCCAGATGGAGGTTCACTTTGGCTGTGGATGCAGGTTGAAGTGTCCTGAGGTTACCCATACATGGCTCCACCCTACCTGCTCTGTCCTTATACAGGCTAACTGGTGCCCATGCTGGATCCTTCAGAAAAGGGCACATCAGAGCAGGAACATTGCCATGGGGAATGCTGGCAGAACCTACACGAGACTGCACAGCACCACACAGCAAAGCAGGGCTATGAGGATGACCTCACAGAATATTATCAGAAGGCTAACTCATTAACAGTCTTTATCCTGAGATGCACAAACACTGAGAAGCAGCCAAGCTCAGATGACAATTTTTCATTTGGAATCTAGACATAACCACAAGATATCATCTGATCTTCATAATGTTGCTGACTTCCATACTATAGAATTTCCAACCCCTCATTTTTTTTTTTTGCCCACAGTATTCAATTATAACACTCTGCAGAGCTTCTTAGAAAGGTGAAAATGACTTTCATATCCTGGAGAGCATACAAGGCAGGGAAAGGACCACAAACAAATATGGGTGTCACCAAAGGTGAGGTGAGAAGGATTGCTGGAGGAATCCATTGGTCATTCAGTAAGTTTTTGGAGGTGGAAGAGCTGGAAAAAACAGACAGACTGTCCAGACTTCTCAAGAAACTGACACATTTTTAGAAGGTGAATTTCATTAATACTTTCTTGCCTGAGACATTTCCATCATCTCCAGACATATTTTTTCAAATCTAATCCTTGAACCACTGCACTATTGATCACAGACAGCCACAGAGAAAGTAATTGGATATATTTGATTCCTCTCACAGTTGCCTTTGCCAGTATTCCAGCTTAAAAAGATGATTTTGTGAGAGCAAAATCCTCTGATTTTCCTCCAGCCTGTCTCTATGTCCATCTGATCCTTTAGGTGACAGTACTCCTCACAGAAGGAGAGGAAACATCACAACCAAGAAGCAACAGTATTTTCTTCCTCCCTCTAGATGGTGCCATGGGCTTTCCCTGGGTTAATTACTACCTCCTAAAACCCAGGTTTTGGTGGAGTGGGCTTCCTCCAACTGTAGGTAGACCTCAGTGGCTGCTCTGGCAGAGACTGTGTTGCCTGATGGTCAACAGGCAGGTTGTGGATAGGAAACAGACAGTTTAATACTTTTTCTTTGTTTTTTAAGTGAGTGAAGTCTGGGACATTGGGATGCTATTCTCTGTTGTAGGATCTTTAATTTCTTTCCTCCTTTTTTCACTGAATTTCACTTTCTCACCATTCTTTCTTTATTGTTTAGAGTGGCCTCTCTTGGTAGAATATAAAACAGATCATATGCAAGCATTAAACTGATCTTTGAGACCCAGGGAGCGAGATTTATCTGTAGACAATGCTGTCTGAACTAATCAAAGACTTTTTATAGTCAAAAAAAGGGAATGGAGATGGTTCCTTCTGGCCTAAAGTAGGTATCTGAAATAGGGCAGTGCTATCACCACCAGAAAAGAGCTGTTTCTCCCCAGGAACTGGAAAAGGAGCCTCAGTTAAGTAGTGCAGGTGCATGTCTGCGTAGCCGACACCTAAAGTTAGCTAAATGTCATTTATTTGCTCTAAGTACTAGGCAAAACAAAGGCAAAACACACACAGAAATTAATAGTATCACTTTGTTGTGGTAAACCTTGAAGGACGTTGTAATCCCAACCCACAGGAGCAGTAGGTTCATTTTAGTAACAAAAAGGTTAATTCTGAGCCAACCTAATCTTGACCTGGAGATGGTTCAGGTGAGGATCAGAGTCCAGTGAAAAGTGGCTGAGGCTTTCTTTGCTGGCCTGAAGGGTAACTCCAGTGAGACCCACAGGCTTCACATTTGGATCCCCATATTTATTCCTGTGTAGACTTTTGTGCTTTGACACATTATTGCATCCAGAGGAGAAGATGACAGAGAATGATCCCTGAGGTTTGCAGCTTTTTGGGTCTGGGGATCACAGTGAGCTGGAGGGAGCACAGCTCTGAGCAGAGACCATGAGAAAACTGACCTGAGCTCCCAGGCACACGCAGGATGATAATTACGACAGGTCCCACAAAGGGGTGCACTTTGCTACCACATCTTTTCCTCTCCCTTCTTTCCATGCGTGACATGGGGCAATAAAAAGAAATATATCTTTCCAAGAAAGTTGTAAGAGTAGCATTGCACGGGCAACCTGCAGCTGCAGTTTTAGCAGGAAGGGACAGTCTTTTTTTTTTTTCTCCCTAGGAAACGCATGAATTGCTATTTTCTATGTCATGCTGAAGCAACATCATCTGTAATGTTTCTCCTCTATTGTAAGTGGGGGAGTGGGAGGAAATTGCTTGTCACCCAGTAGCAATATGCAGCATTTATTTACATGGGAAAGGCAATAAAACTGAGTCTTTCTAAACTGAATGTAAGTCATTTGGCTGGAATTCAAAGCAAAAGGGCATGTGGGCAACCCGACTTTCTAATTCATAGAGGAGGGGACCACTAGGCACCAGTCTGGTCTCTGCCTTGGGCGAATCATTTCCTCGCCCACGTTTTATTTTACCCACATGAAAACAAGGTTCTTAACATGAATTAATTTCACAGAAGCCTTGTGATATTTAATTAGCTGGTCGTGTAAACTCAAGAGAGCTCTGAACAGCAGAGTGGAGGTATCTTCATCTGATGGGCAAGCAGAGACATCTGGAGACGTCTAACGGAGCACTGTGTACAGTCCTGACACAGCTTGTTTTTAAAACCATGTTGAAAAACCAATCGCAGTAAGCACAGAAAAGAACCACAGATTGAATGCATGGAAAAAAACACCTTACACTGAAAAGCCTTTAAGAATTTATTCTGTGTAATGTATTTAAGAGTACAAACACATTTATGAGAAAATAGCAGAAAACACTGAGAGGCTTTTGGAGCTCTTAAGAAGGTCATCAATAAGAACCAGTACGGGGCAACTGAAGCTGAAACAGGCTGTACTCATGAATCTAGCTGCATTAATAAAGTGCAGTTTCAAAGGAAACAAACAGCCAGTTCTCTGTCCCTGAGAAATACTTTCTGCTGTAGGACACAGTGGGACAAACAGAAACTCAAGTTATCCAGTAACTATCCTTAGTAGCAAGTCAATTCTCATTTAATTGGTGCAGTGTAGAGGCAAAGCTGGTAGAAATCATTAAACCTGCAAAATTTGTGGCTTCAGTAATCCACTGGAAACTTGGAAAATCAAGTTGAGTCATAGTGAGATGAAAGGATTTTCCTTCCCACATTTTGACCGAGTAATGAGAGAGCAGGGCTGGTTTGCTGACGGGAATGTTAAGTGCTATGATTTCTGAGTGAGACAAGGCCGTGGGGAGAGTTAAGATATCTATCAACAAACTCTGTCCCAGTCGTGTCCTTAGATCATGATGGCTAAAACAACACTAGCCTTGAAGACTTTAAAGGCCATTTTCACTTCATTCAGTCTTCTTTTCTTCCAAGTTAGGCATTTATTTACACAAATCCCTCAGAAATAACAAATTACTTCTTTTCTCTATTGTCATATGAACCCCCTCAGTATATTTCTCATGGTTTAACTTTGCTCTGGCAAATGCCATCCCACACCCTCTGGCTGTACCCACCATGTGCTGTGCAAGGTCAGACTGGAGAGCAAAGGCAAGAGCACCCTAGCTCAGCTGCTATGCCCAAAGAAGATGCCTGAATAATGGCTTTGCAGGAAATTCAGCTTTTTGTGAAGCGGGCACATCCTAGATAGCTTGGGTGACTCAGGACTTGGAAGCACCTAGGTCCAAATTCTTTTATCTCAGTGCGTTTTCTCCATTTGGATGACTAGCTCAGGTGCTCTGCTTTGTCCTGCAGAGATGTGGTGTAAGATATATGTGTCCCACTTCAAGCATCCCCTGCAATTAACCTCAGAGAAGGCATTAAGCTCCTCATGCTGGTCTTCCTCCCCTCTCCAGCTTGCCCAAAACTCTGTCCTGAAATGTGGCCTATTGCAGCCAAGCTCCCCCATGTTTCATAAAGAGAAAGATGCACTGAGTATGCCACGTTATAACCAGAGCATTCACTTTTGTCAATGGTTCTCAGAAGAACAGACAGGCTAGCAAAATATGCACTTGAATGTAGCTACTGTATTTTCTGAGGGATTATTTCTTTCTGTAGAATCCATAAAATGTGTACTGCAGCTGTAGCAGACCTCCTTAGAGACGAATGGCATCTGAAAGTGCACCTTGATGCAGCAGCACAGCCAGGAAAGCAAGTTCAAAGGCATCCACCTCTCTCTGGAGGATACAGCTATGTTAGACCCTGCTGGATAGATGACTAGGTACCTGTTTTAGCACCAAAGTATTACAAAGACCTTTTTCTGCCTCAAGGCAGTAATTTGCTGAAGCACATAAGACACATTTCCCATTGGCAGGATGAAAAGAAAACTTTCACCCCGTTTTTTTTTGCAAAACACTACATTATGTCATCTCTGAAAAGAGTTCTATTGTATGTGTAGGCCATGGAAAATATGGATGGAAGAGAACTGAAATGACAGCTTGTGGTGCTTGTATAAACACACATTAACCCTGCATGTCCAGGGTTTCAGCTGAACTCTGAAGGCTGGCTTATACCAGATCCCTTGAATTGCCATCAGTAGATACTGTGTGGCTTTCTTTCTGTGTTTTCTTAGTGTGAAACTGGTGAGGTGCTTGTCCGGTTTTGTTTGCTTTATAGTAAGACTGGGAGTTAAGGAAAAACTCCTGAATTTTCCTCTCCCAGACAGATGATGTGTTGTGTTGATTTCCCATTTGTACACATTGGTGAGTATTTTTAATCTAGATTGCAACTTGGAAAGATACAGAGCAAAAAGCAAATTAGATTTTACCCGGGCTAATTCTTCTCTCATTTCCTCCCATTTTACATCAGTGACATTCACATGGTTAGCTTCTGATTTATGCTGGTACAAGCGAAAGAAAACTGGGTGCTTGATTGTTGACTTTTATTCAAAGCAGCTGGGAGAAAAAAAAAAAAGGTGGAGTGGGAAAATCCTAGTTTCCAGGAAAATGAGCGCTCACAGAGACATTAGTTGTCCCTAAAGATACCTGTCTTAATGCATTGCCTTAGAAGTGTAGTGAGTAATTCTTGATGAATCTAAAACCCACCATAAATGACTGGATTTCTTAAATCAGTAAGTCTGCAAAAACCCATGGCAGGCTGGAAGATGCTCACATTTAACTGGAGTTCAAGCAGTTTTAATCTTGCCTACTCCTCAGTGCCCAGCCTAGATCACCAAACAGGGAAATGTATTTATTGTTAAAATCCTGAACTACACAAACTAATGCAGCAGATAAAATTTAACAATTAAACTCATGAATATTATTCTATATAAGCTAGGGAAAGTTTTCTCACATTCTCACTAGTCAGAGCCTTTGCAATCTGGTAACTTGCTGAAAATTGCTGTTAGCTCTTAATAAGACCTGGGGGAACTGAGTAATTTGCTGTGTTGATGAACATGCATTAAGTAGAAGGATAATAATTCTTTTGTAATAGAAGCTGTGATTTAGCAGATAGGAGCACAATCAAGTAGGTATACGGGTCTGTTTGAATCTGCCCATCAGTTTTATATCCTCATCTTTCATGACCGCTTTGGAAGCTCAATACCTTTTATTGTGAAATCACAGTCATTTAGATACCTGCATATGGGTCTCAGTGGCTGCCTTTAAGCACTGGATTTTGTTAATTTCTAGTATTTTTCTAATCTGCAGCAGTGGTTTCCATGCTTTGTACTTCTGGGTGTCCGAGATGTCTTCTGAGGGTGGTGGTGTGACACAGCACAGACCCAAAGCTTTTTATTCCTCCTGGACTGCAGATAATCCCCATTTATGTATCTGAGAGCAGGCTTTTCTCTTGAGTAGCTGCTATTCTGGTCAGGAGCCATCTATTCCACAGGGCACTGTGCACTTCCACTAGGGGCAGCACTGGAGAATTTTCTGTTTGGATGTGCCTGCCAGGGAACCACTGGAGAAGGATGGCAAAGAAGGCAACACAGCGACAGGAAGTGCAGATACAGCAGGCACGCAAACACGAAAGGTGGAAAAGCTCTCAGACGTTACACAGACCCTGGTAGTGCCACCACCAGGGACCAGCCGAAGTCAGCAGCAAGTGGAAGGAACCACATTGGTGCATGGTCAAAGACAGGCCAAGAGATGTGTTGACTCCCGAGGCCAACAAGTCAGACATCTTGCACCAATTTCCTCTTTTTTTGTTTTGTTTTTTTTTTTGTTTTAAATGAAGGAGGCAAAACACAGTCACTCCTGATTAGCCTGACATGGCAGACTGGGAAACACAGACATGGCCGTTGCACATCTTTCTAGCCCTGATATTCAAACGTGGAAATGAATTTCCCAGGTGGTACCTTGTTTCCTTAGCCACAAGCAAGCAATGTACCATGGGCTCCCTCTTGTGATGGAAATAAGCAAGTAGAGCTCCAGCCACGAATTACATTATCCAAAGAATTCCGTGAATTTGGACAGGGTCACACAACTCATAACTTCTCCAGGGCTTGTACAGCATACTGGTCCTGTTTGGTAGTCTGTCACACACCGTTGGAGCACGTTACAATCCTTCTTGTCTGGTATGTCCCCAAAGCCACCAATGGGCTGCCAGGCGAAGATGGTTAGATATGTCTACTGCATGTGGTACACATTACTAAATAGGGTGTTTTGGACCCAACTCGAACCCCTGTGGCTCCTTAATATTGAATTTGCTGTAGCAAGAGCAAAACACAGATGGTTTTATTCATTTTGCAGTCTGTCTTCTGCAGTAGACCCTTTAACAGCTCAGGCAGAAACACTGGATCTTTCAGGCACCTGAGGGAATTGCCAAACCCAGATGTAGACCTTACCACTCACCCTGCTCACTTCCTATGCGCTACAGCCCATTAACACCACCCCTCTCCAGACATCAGCATGGTCAGTTCCATAGCAGCAATGTTGCTACAGAGCCAGCCCCACTGCTTTTCCTTACTACACCATCATCTGCTAAATGCCTCACCTAAAAGATTATGCAATTCATAAGCCAAAAGCAACTTATTTCACTGTATTCTGCTCTTTAGGGTTTTACGGTTGGCTGATACAGAACAAAGCCTGGGACCGAGGGACAGAGTGCAGATTAAATGGAATTTAGGCAACAATTATTCTTTTCCTCTGCAGAAGAGCCACACAGGGAGGGACTATATTTTCTCACCTTTGTCTGGCTCATGCTCTCATTCCACTGGAGGAGAGAGGACATATCAGTGCCTCAGCAGACCTTGGGAAGCAAGTTGTTATTTTTTCGTTTAAATCACAGTTCATACAACCCTGGAGTGAATGAGCTGCTACCTGAGGGGTCACAGCCTCCATGCAGCCAGGTGTTTTTGGCTGCTTGGTCAAATGTCTTCTTGCTCCAAAAATATTTCTAAGTGTTCTCAGAGTGAGAAAATGGACTTCTAAAAAATGATTCCAAGATGTGAACCTCCAGTTCAGCAGTATCTACAGAACTGTCTTCTTAGCAGCTCTCAAATGCTAAAGCAGACATGGGCAGCCTCCAAGGAAATCCTTGACTGGGTATATTCAGTAAAAGATTCTTCCTCTTTCAGAACTGAACTGCATCCTCAGCAGAGGGTGGAGAAGCTGACAAGATGTTTTTCTCTAGCAAAATCCCTCACAAGTTCCTTTTATCTTTTTTTCAGTCCCTTCTGGCCTGAAAAGACAATGCTGTAAATTTCGTAACAGAATAGAAATTACCCGAGCTGTTTGCCTTTGAACAGCTTTGAAGCTAATACTCTCTGATACACTTCACATCAGTAACACAGAAGCATTTCATATTGGGTTTTGTTTTCTTTGCTCCTCATTTCACTGGCACCCAACCAATGAAAAATCATGCAAGAAAACCTGGGAAACACTAACAGGAAAATGGAAGCAAAACCCTCAAATGAAATACATCAGCAATAATTCAAAATAAAAGCAACATTTTAAAAAAACTAAATGGATTTCAGAACATTCTTCCAAACATGATTGTACTGTTTCCTCATACTTGTAATCCTTCAGACAGCTTCAGGAGGATTTAAAAGGAAATTGCCTTCCTGAAATGCACACATTCAAATGAAATATAAGATAGTTGCCTGTAATCAATACCCTTCTTAGAACTCCTGGCACATTTAGTTTGTTTAAGGGCATTTGAATTTGTAGAATCATAGAATAGTTTGAGTTGGAATGGGTTATCTAGTCCAAACCCCCACTGCAATGAGCAGGGACAAGAGATGTGGCTCCAGTAGTATTTTAGTAATGATTTACTAGGATTTTGCTCAGATTGCTTAGATACTTGGAAACTGGGAACCACAGACACAGACACACACACACACACACAGATGTCCTCCGACACTGGAGCCAACATAGAAAAAGACCTTCAAATGAGTGCATTTTTTTTTGCATTCCCAAAACTTTTCCATACATAACTGCATGCATGGTAGTTGTTGGCTAAGAACCACTAGCTAGTAACTAGAATAACAGCCACAAAATGCAGCATGAGAAAGCCCCCAAGGATTTTGCACATTACTAAAATATATGAAGCACAAGACCCACAGGTTGTGTTTGGAAACAAAAGCTTGCTGCTCCTTCAGCCACCCCAGACAGGTGATCCAGTGGCTCCTATAAGATGTATCTTAAAAGACTCTAAGGGCTACTGTTCAGTCTGAGTAATGTTTGGTAGCTTTCTACAGTGGCATCAGGACTGCAGAGCCCTGAAGATCTGCACAGCTAGAGAGTTGGAGGACCCCAGACCCTGTCCATCCACAGCCTGCTACTAAATTGCTTTAAAACTGCAGAGGCTGTGGAATAGCAGCTTAAGGGTTATAAGTGACCTCACGGTGACTGGAAGAAACATGTCACCAAGATTAACAAGAAGATATCTTGATATTGGCCTCTGACATGTTGAGTTGCCTCTATATAAAGAAGGGATCCAGCCTACCCTCAGTGCCTAACTTGTCCATTGGCCTCACTGCTTATAGGATGGCTTATATTTAAACTCAAGTATGACATATGCTGACTCCACAGAGAAACGTGGATGCTGGAGGAGACCGCCCTCAGCTTAAACCCAACCCTCATCAGGGCCATGACAGAAATCCAGGACTGGTCTTGCCTGAGAGACCATCTGGACTCCGCATGCTGCACTTAACCCCTCATTCTCTGCCCTGCTTCCAGCCTTATGTGCAAGCATTGCCACTACCATGTTCTCCAAAAGGAAAAGAGCAGCAATATCTGTCACGGGAAATGGGGCACTCACCCAATAACCCCCAATGATTCCCCCTCTTTCAGTCAGAAGTTTGGCCAAAATGCTTTCTTCCCCTTCACACAGAGATCATTTTTAAAGGTCTAGGAAGGCCATGCTACTTCACTGGATGCTTTAGAAAGCAAATGAAATTAAATAAAATGGGAGACTGAATTGTTTCAGTAAAGGATGATATCCCAAGTGCAATAGGCCCAGTTTGACTTCTTGGGACCAAAAAAACCCTTCAGTTTGTTTGTATGCTGAAAACTTTTCCTCAAAGACATCAGAGAGACCAGCCCTTCCCCAGGGGTTTCATCCACGCCAGAGCCTGGCAGTGTTCCTCCTCCAGACCAGCAGCCCTCCTACACGATGTCTTGAGAAACAGCTGCTGTTTCACAGACCAACTCATGTCATGACCTTTCCCATATAAATTTGTGCTCTTTACTAAAAATACCACCGTCCCTTTCAACTCACGTGCCCAAGCAAAGGGAGGAGCACCATGCATCCTCCTCCACCCTGTAGCAGAGGGTGCTGGCCTGGCCAAAAGGGCAGCACAGTACATGCTTTGATGGCCAGCAGCTCCGGGATGGATGAAGGAGAAAGGCAGATCTCTCCCTTGGTTCTTCTCTTCCTTCATGCTATTGCATCACTTTGATCCATTCCTTCTGGGCCTATTTATAACCATGAAGCCAAGTCCAAGCCAAGTCCTGGGTTGTCTTTTTTTTGTCTTTCACTGTTTCAAAGAACATTGCCAGTTCCCTGCTTTTAAGAGCACCAGGAGGATATGGGATGACAACTACAGCTCCTGAAATGCGGGCAGCTCTGTGATTTCTGTGCAAATTTACAAGGCTGTGATTACTTGAAAACTTTCAAACCGACCTACAGCTGCAACGGAGCAGGGCTGCTGTCTCTTCTCATTCAGCCACTCTTCTCCTCAGGCCTGGGGATCTCTTCAGGCTCTGTAGGTAACGAGGTTTCCAGTACAGTGTCTGGGAAGGGTGGGAGCTTTGAAAGAAGCTTCAAAGAGTCTACAGGTTAGATGTGGAGACACATGACATAGTCATATGAAATAGCGAGCCTCTCTGGAGGGTTCCTCTTCACCAGCCTGTGCTAGTGGGAAGAAGGAGCATCACCTACCTGGCACAGACTCAGTATCATACTGGGGCAGACTGTAAGTGTCACGCCCCCTCTAACCTCTCACCAGGGCCTTCCACCACAGCAGACACAGCTCTGCTCTCTGCTTTCTTCACTGCGGCTGCATCTGGCATGGCCTCCCCCTCGAGAGCTGCTCCCAGAGACAGAAAATCATTAATGGAAAGCATGCCCTGAACTGGAAAACCTGACTGGAGTAGTCAAAGCTGGCTTCTGTGTGAGTCCAGAGATGAGGGTAACATGCTGTGGGTATAACATGTTTGGTAAGGCACCAGTGCAAACACCAAGGGCCTTGAATTTATAGGCTTTGGGAGGACAGTTGGGGTTTCTCAGGCTTCCTTAGAGGGTGCTGGTCTTTGGCAAGCAGCCAGTTACAGGAGCGCTGGCACCCAGACTGGACCCACACAGCTGCGAAAATGTGGGACATCAAAGATGGAGGAGGTGGCTACATTTCCACCTCTTGGAGAAGGAGGGGGAACTGAGTTAGACTGGTCCTGGGTGGGTTAAAGAACAGAACAGTTCCTTACAGGAGTACAGGGAATTAGGAAAACTTCTGGGAGAGAAAAGCAATAAACCTCAACGAAGCAGGCCGAGTCGGAGGCCTTTTAAAGAGTGACTCAGCCAGTGCCTAGTGTTCTGGGTAAGACTCCATGCTATAAAGAGCTCCTAAGTGGAGGTGCTGAGTGATTGCTTTATTGTTTTTTACAAACCTTGCTGTGAAATCCCTGTAAATATGTTTATGAGCTTGTTGGGGCGGCTTCCCTGCTGCTGACTGTACTGTAAATAAACATGTGTGCCTTTGATTCACGGAAGTTCATCTTCTGGACTCCATTATGGTCCCTGGCTCTGCTTCCAGTTCAGATATGGGGCCCCTCCTGCCCCAGCTCACAAGGAGCATGACATTTCTTCTCTCCAGTGAATAACTAGAAGAATCAGTGCACATGTTTAGGATTATACATCCCCATATGGCAGCCTCACTTGCCTCCCCCTCCCTTCTGCTTCCCCCCCAGAAGAGCTCTGTGAACCTCATCAGCCGTGAAAAAGCAGCCCTTGGAGAGGCCACCAGGTCTGGAGACAGCTTGCAGTCACTGTCCTCCTTTCTCCCATGTGTCAAGGGCATTTGATCATGACTCTGAGCTTGGGTGGGCAATGAAAGACTTGGGGGGATGCATGTTGCCTGCATCCAAGACAGATGTTTACAAGCATGTGATGCATCAACTTTTGAGGGCAGCCCCAAGAAACTGTATGTATTTTGGCTTCCACCCTACAGTTCGCTTGGAGCAAGCCATGCCAAAGCAGTGTGACCAAGGCCAGCTGACAAGTCTGCCAGCCCATGCTGCCTTCCCCGTGCTTCTGCACAGCCAAGCTGCCTCAGTACCATCACAGTCTTGTGTTCAAAGCAAGCTGAACTTGCTGATATTTTATCCAGAAAGTCAGGATTTTGTGGTGCCGGGAATATTCAGGCACTGCCAGATGAGTGGCCAAGGTGTCTGTGCAAGGGGGATTCCACACAGGAAGGGACAAATCCTGTGCAGCTATCTCAGTGCAGGCTGTCCAGCTCTCAGGGAAGGATTCTCCAAATCTCAATACAAACTTGAAGGCAGATAATTTTTACTCATATATGAGAGCTGCTTGCCCTTCCCATGTGTCCATATAAACAAAAGGTCATGAACTTCATTAAAACCTTCATTGAGGCATCCTCCCGTCTTTAACCAAACCATCCTCTAGCCAGGGCTTCTTCAATATCAGATGGTGTGGCACTAAACCTGGATTCCTAACCACAGTGGGAAAAAAAACAAACCCAAACCCTAAACAAAACCTGAAGTCGTAGAAAACATCTCAGAAATGCAATAGCAGCAAAGGAAGATTTTATCAGTTTCTCTGCTTCCACCCACTCTCCTATTATGGAGTTAAAAGCTGGGGTTATTCCAGGAAACAATATACATCAAAATAAAAGAGCCAGGATATTTGCCCATCAGTATAAACCAAATGAGAGACACACCAAACATCACAAAGAGTCCTGAAAGCAAGGAAACCTCTTGTGCACCCAGTGAGCTAAGAAGCTCCTATTTTGTGTAACGCCTTGCAGCCCAGTTGTGATCTGAAACGTTTGAAGCGTAACTTAATAAATTGTCATAGGCATAAACAGGAGACCAGGGAGATATTTCTTAGCTAGCTTTTGAAATTAAACAGAATCACTGCTACAGGACAGATGCTCCAGAGGACAAAACACTGAACTGAAGTTTCTTTCAGGGAAAAAAAAGGACCTGCTTATAAGTAAGAACCTTGAGGAGGTTTAGTATTATAAGAGGCTGAAGCAAGTAGGGGTGAAAGGTTTAAGCTGATATGCACCTGCATCAGCCTGTGTCTGAGCGTCTGTGGCATCAAGTTTGTGTACACAGAGAAGTGGATCTTAAGCAAACAGCAGACAGTGACACCGTAATTAGGGCACTGGGCCAAAACTCTGTTGGCGAGCTCAGGTAAGGGCATATTTCAGCACATTGTTTTCTGTAATACCTAGAAACTGAATTTCCACACATGCCAGTGGGGAAATGGGTGTTGGTTTTCAAGTGGGAATGTGGATCTCCAGCTTTCTGAGTCCTCGCAGTTATTTGGACCCTTTGTATTCACCTTCTAGATCTCCCTTCCCTGTCCATAGGACAGAAATAAGAGTCCCCCAGTTCTCCTGCCTGCCTTGGCTATTCAGGTTGCTGACGTCACTGGGTGGAGATTGTCTCCCACTACAGGGTCCTACTCAGACCATGCAGTAGTAGGATAAACCAAGGACCCGGGAGTATTCTGCCAGACACCCCTATAGCTGCCAGCCCCTTTCTTTGCCCAGGCAGGGAGAAAATTCATCTGGCACCAATAGCAGCTGGATCTCATCTGGACCACCTACACACCAAAAGGATAAGGAAACTGTGTCCAATTATTTTCTTCAAAACAGTCAGAAGAAACCTGTCAACACATCTTCCTAATTTCTGCCTCTGCAAAAATGTCTATTTTCTTCCTCCTGTTTTTTAGTCTCCATTTTTTGTTTGTGGTTTTCAACTAAACAGCAAGTATAATCAAGTAAGATGAGTGACAAAGAAGAGACGTCTGGTGCTTGATGATTTAGTTTAATGGTTTGATCATGGCATCTCAGACTGATATCTACAAGTCAAAAAGTTCTTGTCATTTCCCAGCTGTCTGTGAAGACCTCCAGGGAGGAAAAGAGCAAGAGGGGAACTCCCAAAGAAAAAGAAAAGCAGATGGGACATTTCTGAGATATGTTTTCAGGGACATCCTGGGAAACCAGCAGGATTTGTCTAGTCTGGCACTTTGCAGTGCCAATGAACATTTTTCCAGAATGTTTTTCCTGATATGTTCACATCTCACCTCTCTGGCTCAGCCTGCCTCCAAACACTTCCATTTTTTTGAGGAACTCAAATCCTACTCTGAACTCTCTGGTGTAGTCCCATCTTAATTTTAAATTCTAGTTATTTGTCCTATGCAACTTCAGTGAAAGGGAAATTAAGAGGATTTCCCTCGCCCAGCATGTGGTTGTCAATTGATCCCAGAAAAAAAATTCTGATTTACTGCTCCCCTTTGATGGCTCATGGGAAAGGAATTGGCTCCATAGGAGTAAGTCAAAGATGGGAAGAAACAGTTACCCGAGCAGTGCGACTGATGACCACAAAAAAAAGTACTTTCCTCATTGTTTTGCAGTCTGTTGCCGCACCTTAGACCTTAAACAAACTTACGGTGACTGACCTTTGGATGCTGATCCAGAGCCTTGCCTTTCCTATCTCTCCACTGTTCAGTTTCCCTCCCTTCTATTTTCACCCCAGCCATTGCAAATATTCTTATTTTCTTTTTCTCCTCCCCTTGCTTTGACTCAAACAGGTCCTGAAGACTCAAGACGGGAATTGCTCAGCATAATTCCACACCCTGTGTTATGCAGATAGTCAAGTGAATGATCTAGTGGTCCCTTCTGGATTGAAAGTATCTTCAGGTTAAATCTGCAACAGTAATGCTAATGTAGACATTTTGCAGATGCTTATTTTAGGACATACATATTTGTCATTTGCTTTGCTTGGTCTAGGCATAACTCAGTTCCCAAAGCAGCACTGACAACCACGTTCATTAATTTATTGGGTATCACTTAATTCAGTTTAAAACAAACTCAGAAATTCTTGTCTGTTTTGTTTTAATACCTATTACTTATTAATGCAGGCTCTAGATACAGGAGCTTTGGACAAGCACATCGCATTACTTAACATGTCTGAACATTATCTTTTAAATAAGTTGGTTAAAGCATATTACCCAGTGAGGAAATTTTAAGTCCTTCTCCCCTAGCCTACAGGACTTGAGTGTCAAAAGAAGTCAGACCAGTACTTCTAACCAAGATGAAATTTGCCTCAAAAACCCAATAAATCAGATAGGTCTTCCAACTGTGCAAGACATTTTGTTGCAATGTTAAGCTCTTACAACTATTACCTGTTCCAGAAGACAGTCATCCAGAATCAAATCTAAAATGCTCTGGGTTTGAGTGCCCATTCTCAACTCAAGAGGATTAAATTCCTCACAGGATTTGCTCTGATTATAAAAAATGAAACTTGAAGTAGGTTATGAATTTACATGATTCACAGCTCCTTTAAGTGGAGGTGATTCATCCCATTTTTGCCAAAAACATCTCCAAAAGATCCAGTGCCAGGCCATCCTCTTAACCAGACACAAAATCAGCCCCCAAAAAGGAGTGTGGAAGGAAAGAGAGATATATGTCCAGTTAATCCAAACACCACTTTATCCCTCAATCCAGTCGCTTAAAAGATTTAACAAAGGGAGAGCGTCCATGTAGCCTGCACATATGTGCTACAGAATGGTTGATGTGCCCTTAAGTTTGATAATCTGAATAAAAATGGATTTGAGAAATTGATTTGGATTAACTTGATCTACTTTTTAGTGAAAAGATCTGGAATCCTAAACAAGCAGCTAAGCCATGATTAACTCATTTAAACACTTTCACAGCTAAATGTAGCCCCAAGCTGTAGGAGCTTTGCCCTCTGGGGATTAAGCTGAACCTCATCCAGGCATTCTCCTGCACTTCCCCTCCATGTCTACTCACTCTGAAGATGGCTCCTCATCATACCTCCTCTTTCCTTCCTTTCACTGTAAGGGGCTAGAGAAATCAAGACATGGGAATTTCTCCCGATCCATTCCCATCTGGTTGCGATTTCCTCCCTTTATTGTCTGGTGGTAAAAGACATCAGCTGAGTCACACTTGATTTGCCAGGTCACTAAAGAAGCCCAAAGATGGAGACCTGGCCACGCAGCTGCTGCCTTAGACTGACGTGCAAGTCCTTCAAGGGGAAGGAGGGCCTGGGTCCACCTCTCTGCTTAGAGACTACCCAGTAAAAAACAATTAGTCCTTGAATTACATGTGAACACCCAGCGCAGCTCTGCTGCTCTCTCCTTGCCTCTGGACATGTCAGGACTCATTGTCTATGCCCGCATTAGCAAACTAAATGAAATGAGCACATGGTCCCAAAAAGGCATCCACAGTGACATATTATTTGCATCCCCTTTGGCACCAGTCAGACCTAGGCCAGCTTGCACCACACGGGCACAACTCACAGGTTAGCACAGGGCCCAGTAGGCAATTTGGATGAAACCATCCCAGTATGGGGATTAGAGGGATTACTATAAATATAAATTGCACAAATTGGCCTCAGAGCCAAAGGAAGCTCCTCAACCGCTTTATTTGCTTGCATAGGTAAAGCTGCTAATGGCAAACTAAGGATACAACAAGCCAGTTCAGAAGCTCCTCAAGGCAACAGAGATACTGAGGAGGGGACAGTGGTGTTGCTGAGGGGCAGTAGGCACTGCTGGGAAGCCAGGGCAAAGTGATTCACCTCCCTGTTTGCCTCAAGGAAAGGATCTGCCTGCAAAAAGCTCGTCACACCATATGTTGCAGTGTATGCCTGTTGGTTTAGGATAAGGAACAAGGCTTCTTGCTCTCACAGGTAACTCAGAAGAAGGTAACACTGAGAGCTGAGAAGTCCTCCAAAGGTGAAATACTTTCTGTCCATTAGATAAAATGAGCTATGAAATTCCAGTGTCAGAGTTCATCAGAAATAGTCTAGTTTTCCCATAACTAAATTTGTTTTCTTTTTTTAATAAAAGACTATGATATTTTAATCTCCACAGGAATGTTCTGGGGTTTTGTTTTGTCTTGTTTTGTTTCTTTCCCAAAGGAGGGGGAAGATCTGTTTTCAGGACTAAAAGCACCTGGAAATAAAATGCATGATTTATACTAGATCTTAAAAAATTTATGCTTTGGCTCTTTGCATTTCTTGAGGCTTACTGGTGAAAACTGGCATTTTGTGACCAGACGTAATGTATTATAAGGCAGATGTCTAACTTTAAACTGCTTCACAGCACAGACACACAAGCTGTGTTTTCTCATCCAGACACTTTTGGGGTTTTTTTGGTTTTGGGGTTTTTTGTTGTTGTTTTAGTGCTTTTTTTAACAGCTTTTTTTTTTTTTCAGGTTTTTTAATTAAATAAAAAAAAATTAAAATCATTGTTTGAAATGAAATGCACAAAAAGATGAACCAGAGCAAAGTCTTTTGAAGAGATCATAGACTGAGCCTCTCTGGCAGGATTAAGCTGCCCTGAGCACTAAATGGCAAATTCTTGCTCCAAAAGCACAATCAAGATGAGGTATGGAGAAACCCAAATCTAATTAGAAATATAGCTTCATTTAGTCAAAAGGAATCATGTCACTAATGCATAAACCCCATGTTGCTACACCAGCCTGGTTGATTCAGTGCAACAACTAAGAAGCTTTTTCTCTCTTTCATTTGCTGAAATATTAATGTAAATGCAACATTTGCCAAAAGCATTGGATTCACTGTCCTCTGGGGTAACATGCTACAAAATGTGATGTAAAGAGGGTCTAGAGCTGCAGAGAGAAGTAGGTTCCTACTCTGAACATTTAACTCTAATGCAGTCCTCAGGATATACCTGGACTCTCTCTGAACCTCCATCCAAAGTTCTCCAGAGATTCAAACTTTTGTCACCAGCCCTAAACAAAAGCACTGAGATATTACATCACCTTCTAGTACTTGGATTAGGGGCAAATCAGACCTTGAAGTCTCTGAAGCCCATATGTCCAAATGAGTCATTCCCCTACTCGCTCTTGCTGCCACCATGAAGTACAAAGGAAACATGTTACTCCAGACCCCATAGGCTGGAGAGGACAAAGTACCAGATTACAAGGATGGGGAAAAGCATGAGTATCCCCTGGTAGCTGGTACTACCCATGTCCTTCTGTCAGCTACACTGTGCTACCATTTCTATTATATTGAATGCTCAGTTTATGAGCCATAAGAAGAGAAGTTATTACACTCAGCTAGTTTAGGATATGGACATGGGAGGTAGGGGTAGAGGTATGTTTGATTATCAAAACTATGAGAGAATGAGCATAGCTGTATGGGCAGAAGATCTTACACAGAGAAGACCTAGAGACACTTGCCTTAGAGCACCCTCCAGTACCCAGGATCTCCCTTCTGTGTGGATGGACTCACAACCAAGCCAAGTGAGATCTGGAAAAATGTCTGTGTATTGAAAAATACTTTAACTACTAAAGTCATTTTGGATGGACTTGAGCCAAAGCTGCACGTGTCCTTTCACAGAACCTGGCTATAAGATCAGCTCTGATGGCCAATAGCCTTATTGCTGCAGGCCTCAGGATGTAATCATGGGCCACGCAATGGATTTGTAACTTGTCTCCTACATAGTTCTATGGCACTGTGTAGCAATTGAGCAGAGGACCTTGATGGTGTCCAGAAAAGCCCTCAAATTTATTTGTCATGCCTTAGATACCTGTCTCAGGAGTAGCTGAATCACCATCCCAAGATTCTGACTTGTATATGTTGATGGAGCCTGCAGAGACTAACTCACACTTAATGTCAAGTTATTGGCCTAACTTAGGACAAAGGGGTCCCACGCTTAGGTGTGTCATGTCTAATAGAGATTTCCTTCACAACATTCTGCTGAGCTTCAGTTACACTTGGATGTAATATCCAAAGACCATAAGTGCCTGTTATTCTCCCAAAACACACATATGCAACCATGTTTGTCCTGACCAAGATGCCTGAAGTCCCACGTCTCACGTGAAACCAAACAATAGCTTTAACCTTGTATTTCCTTAATTTATCAGTGGAACTTGAGCCAGTGTATTTTCTAAGTCTACCTACCACACTGGGCCTTCTATAAAATCCAACCCAAAGCACTAGCTAACTTTGCCTAGTACTTGCCTACCCATCCACAAAATGGGTGGTTTGTTTTCAAAGCCTCATTCTGCTTGCTTGGGAGTGATATCACAGCTGTCCACATCTCTTAAACCACCTCATACAGTGACCTCATGACAGCGGGTTGTGTCTAGTAGTGCCTTGTGATTGTTCTTATGTGGTTGGCACACGCATGAACAACACAGTACAACAGGGAAAAGATCACAGCAGTTGTCTTCTTTTGACTCTGAGCCCTTGCTAGATGGTGCCACAGTCTGCCCCACACCAAACATAAGCAGGCAATCAGCCAATCCACAGAGTATACAAATACTGTACTGAACACGGAGTCCTAGAGCAAATATGAGATGAGGAGGCAATGCTGCAGATGGATATTTTATTTCTTATTATTTAATAAATTATTATTATTATTATTTATTATTATTATTATTCAGGGCTTTGAATTTACCCATGTTGTATATTAGCTAATATTTAAGCATTGTAATGCCTAAAAAACATTATGGGCACATCTTCTAGACCCTTCACAAGAGGGAAAAGCCATGAAAACTTTCCAACACACTGCTTCAAGACAAAGCTTAAGCCTGACATACTCTGACTGAATAGTTACAGAGTGAGAGTAACTGTGTGGTAAATTATTTTCCCTGTACCAGATCAATTTCAAGGTTATTATTCAGAACACAACTTCTGCCAGCCTAAACAAAAGCACTGATCTCTTTACTAGTGCCCATGATTCCTTAGTTCTGTTTTTCTACTTCTGCCTTTAAAAGATTTTTTTTTTTGCCTCAAAGCTCGAGATGAGATTGCTTGGTGCAAACAAGGAAATGAGCTCTAAGTTGTGTACATGGCTTTGCCTTTTGAAAAGCTGGAGCAGAGTTTATGAGAAAACTCTCAGGAAACCAGCCTACTTAATGATGGCCATGCCGTGTTTTTCTGGTTATGATTAACACCGGAGAGCTGACATTGCTTAGCTCAAATGGTGTTTTCAGTGCAGATCTGGGAAGGATCCAAAGCTTCTTATTGTTAATTTGTCAGAGTGGATTAATTTTTCAGCAGCCCATTACTGGAATGCAGCCTGCCCAGCTTCAAGCTTCATTGTGAGAAGCCAGTGATACTGGGCTGACAGCAGTCATGGGCAGACAGAGCCCAGATGTGGTACAGAGCTGCAGAAATGTACCGATTGCATCTGGAGATCAGCTTGCTGCTCATGAGTAAGTCTTGGAGGATGTACTTCAGACAGAGCCTATCTACTTCCACAACCAAGCAGTCGGTTCCCAAACAAATCAATCCCAGAATCACAGCTGTTGGTTCTTGGAAATTATCTGTCCTTGCCTTGAAGATCTAATGGGACACTAGGAAAGACAGCATACAGCACAACTGTTATTTCAAGCACTAAATACCAACCCTGAAATATTCCACTAAACAGTCTCCTGTTTAGCACTGGCACTCTCACTTAACACTAGTAAGGATTTCTAATGAAGATGAAGTCCCAGGAACTATGGGCAACCAAGCAGAAGCTTGCTCTGAATCCAGACTTTGCATCGTTGAGATAGTGAAGTGCAGAGTTATCAAAATAAATGGATGTTATGAGGAGGTCTAAGACTTTTACAGGCGGACACAAAGTCTCTCACCCCAAGCTCTGAATTAGCCATCTCTGTCCCACATTGCAGAACTGTAGCACAAAAGCATCAGCATTCCATCTCTGCATGACTTTTTAGCTCAAGGACAGCATAGAAGAAATTATCTCAATATAGCATAGACCCCAGCCGAAAGGGATGGGATTCATATGTTTGCCCTTCAAACACTCTGCAGATGTTATCTGCAGCTACACAGGATTTGTAGTCAGAGACCACCATCCTCCAGTTTGTACATATTGGTGGGATGCTGGTCATGTCTTTACTTGCTACCTCATGTTTACAAAGCCACAAATGATTCTAACAGGCCCATCTTGTTATTCTGCACATGAGGTATCTGAGAAAACAAGGTCTGCTTCAGACATGGAATCATAGAATCATCTATATTGGAAAAGACCTTTAGGATCATTGAGTCCAACCATTAACCCTACTCTACCAAGTCCACCACTAAGCTGTATCCTCAAGCACCACATCTGTACAGCTTTTAAACACATCCAGGGATTGTGACTCAACCACCTCCCTGGGCAGCCTGTTCCAATGTCTGACAACCCTTTCAGTGAAAAAACTTCTCCTAATGTCCAGTTTAAACCTCCCCTGGTGCAGTTTGAGGCCATTTCCTCTTGTTCTGTCACTAGTGACTTGTGAGAAGAGACCAGTGCCTACCTCTCTACAACCTCCTTTCAGGCAGCTGTAGGGAGCGATAAGGTCTCCCCTCAGCCTCCTTTGCTTCAGACTAAATAGCCCCAGTTCCCTCAGCCACTTCTCAGAGGATTTGTTCTCCAGGCCCTTCACCACTTAGTTGCTCTCCTCTGGACTCACTCCAGCAGCTCAATGTCTGTATTGTATTGAGGTGCTCAAAAGTGAACACAGTTGAACACTTGTATTGAGGTGTGGCCTCACCAATGCCAAGTACAGAGGGACAATCGCCTCCCTGGTCCTGCTGGTCACACTATTTCTAACACAAGCCAGGATGCCGCTGGTCTTCTTGGCCATTTCTCTTCATCAAACCCAGAACATTATACTTTTCATACCTGCAGATTGAGTGATTGCAATGGAGTTTTCACTGATTTCATTGATGCACTTACTGGCTACCTTGTCTCCTGCACAACCTGCATTAGCATAACTACTGAAGCCAGTGCTATTGCATCTTATAATAGGCCAATGTAGAAGCTTCTCTATAGTTCATTTGTTTCTAATTAATGAATCAATTGCAAGGGCCTTCTTCACCTCTTATGTATACATTCACAAAATAGATGAAACACCAACCACTAAAAATAATGGGATATGAAAAAGCAGCATGAAATGAAAATCAGACCCTTTACCATCTGTTGTCCTAGTTGTTCTTTATTCAAAAGAAGGATCTACTGCAAACACAACTGCTTTACCTGAATGAAGAAGCATTTGCATATATCAGCATGCTTATTGGGAGGGTTAAGCCAGAAATTCATGAGCAAATGACAATGACAATTGAATGAACAATGACAAGAGTCATGGGAAGACTGCAATGTTAAATGTGGGGGCAGACAGATCACAGAGACCAGCAGTCAAGCCCTGATTTGGATATACTTTTTTTTTTTTTCTATAAATACAGGGTCACATTCTCAAAAGTTGGGGCTTTATGTGGCCGAAAACTGCTCCTTACAAACCTCAACAATTTTTGAGAGAAGAGAGTTTTTCACTGCTGCCCCAAAAGATACTGAGGCACATAGCCCTTCTCCACCAGCGTTCTCCTACCCAAAGTAGCTGTTGCTCTCAGGTTCTGGTGCTAAACTCTTGCTTGCTAATTTTCCAGTGCTGAATGCAAAGTCCTTAAGTACAATTTATATACAAATGTAAAAAAGCTTAAAAATTCTTTGAGTTGGATCCCCATAAAGTACAATTAAGATATAACTGGTTTTGAATGCACAGTGCCAACATTCCAAAGGAGTGCCTAAACATCATCATGTAGGTCTGACTTCGTTCATTTGTGTGTATATATGTATGCATATATATACATCTTAATGTGCTTCCCATTTTCCAGCTGAAGTTTTTCTTTTTGCATAGGATAACAAAGTGCTCTCTGGGCCAGAAACCAGGAGTCACTGTGAAAACGTTTCTTAGTTCTGTGAATGAAAGACTCAAGCAGTTATAGCAAAAGTTCTTCAGACCCCTCCGACTTCAGTATTAATAAATCACCTCATCTCACTCAGAAAAGGAAGAACAATCACCAGACTGTTGGCACTAGCAAAGACCAGCCTGCATTTGACATGTTGACCTCTTCAGTGCTAGTAAGATTCATATGCAAAAAGGCAGAAGGAATAACTTCTATAGAGACAATCAAGGTGAGGACTTTCAAGATGAAAGGCACCAAAACCTTCCTTAATTCTCAGGAGGTCTTTCTTACACAAGTCACAAAACAATTTGCAGTCTGTAAAATCGTGGACACTCATTAGCTTCGAGCACTGTGCACTGTGTCATGTTTATAAAGCATCTTTGCCATGGGCCCAATGATTGCTCAAAACACACACCATCATTAAGTTTTTTTGCCTCTACAGTTATAAGGCAATGAAAGACAATGTGCCCTTTGAAACAGAATGAATACACTGATAAAAGGTCAGCAAGGAAATTATTGCTATGGCCATATTATGAATAAAACCAAAGATAAAATATGATGCTAGAATGACATGGCATGGAATTGAGGCTGAAAGATGAAAAAATTCACAACCTTGCCTTCAGAAGTTTGCAATTATAAATCACATGCAAAGGTTTCTCTCTAGAGTCGGTTCTGAGACAAATGACTTGAAAGCAATATTTAGTGTCCTGCATTGAGCTAATCAATGCAAGTGTCTTCCCCAAGCCCTGAGCTCATCAATATTTCATACATGCAAATGGAATTTCTACCAGCTTTTTAAACTATTTTGCCCTGAATAGTTTTATTTTACATGAGTGCACCTGTGCTTCTTTTTTTCCCATAGGGTCAACAACAAGTTCAGATCTCTGTTTAGAAATCAAGAATGTCATTATTCCACATCATCAATACATTCAGGAAATAGCTCACACTCATCATGCAGGGAATTTGGTTTGAGTCTGCTTGAAATCTCTCCAGATTTCTTCCTTTCTGAGGGGTATACAATACTTTATTCACCCAAGCAAAACACCTCCTTGATGAAACACATAAAGGCCATGTTTAGATGCCCTAAAAGGGACCTACCTCAAGCATCATGGTTGCTCCACTCCACTGACTTTAATCTAAACATCCCACTACTCTTCTCTCTTTAGGCAGTCTTGTATTTTGGGCACTGAAAGGAGTGTTGTGATATCACACAGATCTGAATTTGATCCTTTGCTACTACCAGTGGTTAGATAAAACAACCCATATCTACCTTCTTCCAGGCAGGTGCCTCAACTACTGTATTATTTTGAATGAGCACAGTGTCTTTATTGGCTACACAGTGAATGTGCTTAGTACAGCAGATCTCAAAGGACATTTAGATGCAGAGAATTTCTTCAGAGTTTCTCACAGTGTCTAATCTTCTATATCTTATTTTGTCTATAGTTATATGCTCAGAAGAGATGTAAGCATCTCTAAAGGAATATTCAGAATGTGTAAATAGGAAAATCAAGTCCTACTGATCCACATCTCACCTACATGCTAAAGCTGCCTGACATTTATTATGACCCTGCACACCGAAATTACTTTTGCATTATGTCGTCATATTTTTCTTACCTGCTGAACTAGGTAGATATTGAAAGGTGGTCAACCTCTTTGGATGGTGGTCAAGCACTAGACACAATACCATTCTGTGGTTCCATGCCCAAGCAAAGGTAGATAGATACTTTTGACCTTGCTTTTTCACTGCATTTTACACTCGGTTCTGAGATGGGCATGCCCATCCATCAAAACAACACGCTTTTGCCCCCACAGGCACATTGTGACTGTACTCTTTGCAAAGCACCCCAATACTCCCATGACCCTGCAAAGAAGGAGGAGGTTTTCTTACAAGCTGTGATGGAGTTTTATAGGCAATTGGCACATGGATCCAGGAAATGAAGCCTGAAGGAGCTATATCTGCAAAGAAATACCTCATTATTACCCATTGCAGTCATGAAACCAGAGCATGTAATTGCGTTGTAAATATCATTCACCGAGGGACCTCAAGGTGGTTGTTAACCTTCATTCCGGCTTTTGTTTCTGAGTGCCTGATGCCAACAGCCTGGGGGGCTTTCACAGAAGTTGGAGGAGAGGGCATATGTCTTCACTAACAACCTACCTCTGCCCCACCATATGTCTTCACAGGAGAAGAATGGCAGGAAAGGCCTTAAGCTTTGAGTAGTGGCAGATAAAGCGACCTACACACACCAGCTTCTCCCTCCTTCCTCTGTCTCAGCCCTAAGACAGACTTTGAATACAAAATGTCATTTTTCCTCTCTGAGTTATATGAATGTTGGCTGCAAATCCTGCCGAGCACTTGCCAGACTGATGAGACCCAGGGCCCATCAGGGGTCCCCAGTGAGCATATCAACATGATGTCAAGAAAGTGAACCCAGGATTTTCAGCTCCTCAGCCACTTAAGTAAAAGGAAAATCTCCAGTTACTACTTCTATAATAAGCCAGTTTCCCTTATTTGGGCCAGTTACTTCTCAAGCCTCACACCATGGGCAGGACCACCATCTAGAGGAGGGTGTTGGACAGCTCTATGCTATTACTGAGTTGCTCTACTGCTGGTATGCGGGCCATTGCATGTCCCTGAATTTAGCTGAAGGCAGTATATTGCCTATGGAAGAGGGCCTCAGTGCCATACATTATATGGTTGGCAGGAGCTGCTCAGACCATCTAACACCACTTCCATATCACATATGTCAAGGCCTTCTCTGAATTTCCACCTAATCCAGAAGGAAGTATGTCATTCAGAAACCATCTACTCTGATTTAAAAATTGCCGTCACACAGAAACCATCACATGCTAATTTCTTCCAATCCCTGGTTACTGGTGTTATTTTAAAAGTCTGGTTTATGTCCACCCTGACTTCAGCTTCATTGGTTCTTAGTTAGTAGAATTAGACGAGATGTTTTCAGCAATTTTTTTTATTCTATTTTTTAAATTATTATTTGTTTTACGAAGACAGATTTGTGGAGAAAGTTTAGTTGTGATAGGGTTTCTCAACTCCTCCCTGCTAGGCAATTTTTAATTAAAACATTCCAGGTTACCAGTCAAAAACTATGGGGTTTTTTTCTGGCACTTTAATAACTTGATATGAACTAGAAATGGTCTACACTGAAAATGACACATTTGGAAATTATTTACTCCCTCATCGTTTCACTGGAAGAGGTCTGTGTGGGTGTACGAGACGTAAACACAGACTGCTGTCACTGCTGCTTTTGCTTTTGAATGGCAATATACACTAAGGAAGTAAATATAATTAGTTCACATTCAAATGGCACTTTTCCATCCTGGAAAACTGAGTATATTTTATAGCCACTGTATAAATATGCCTGTGGGAAATCACATCCCACCAGTGAACTGAATTGGCTATGAAGCAGCAGCCATGCCAAGCTGTTCACAAGAAGAAATGAGATTTTTTGTTTTGTGGAAGGCTGAGAGGACTTATTCTACAGAAGGAAAAGTTTTCACTGCTGAAAATGGGTCATGTTCTGTACAGAAAACTTTTAAGGCTTGGGCTTTCATCCAAAAGGACTACGTAGCCCACTGGAGCCTGGGTCATGACCAGGCATCTATACCTCCCAGCCTTCCCATGCTACTGCCTGTCTCCTCACTGCAGTCAGCCCTTTTCCTCCCTATGCAGGTCACCCCAATGCAGGGCAAGTGGTGATCCTGTCACCAGTGAGGAGGCAGGGATGGAGATGGTAAGGCCATCTCAGAGGGAGCAGAAGGTTTACTCTCCTGGCTGTCCTCCATGTGCTGGTCAGGGAAAGACAGAGGGTGAATAGACAATTGTGTTAAGAGCAGGAGGGGGTCACCAAGCAGCACTACCCATTCCCTGGTGGACCTCAGCCCTCAGCAAGCGGGCTGCAAAGAGGATCAGCTTTACCAGCCTCAACTCTCCTTGTTCTGGTGGTGTTTGTCCACCCCTGGTCCACAATCAATCTGCTAAGGGATCCAGCATCACATCTGCTATAAAGCCTGACATAGATCAACTTTGGGAAGCCTGCTGAGATGCTGCTATAGTAAAGGAAGCATCAGGGGAGTCTCAGAAGTAATCCAAGATTGTGGGTGGCAGACAGCATTCAGCTTTCCCTCCCAGGAAAGTCATCCTCTGGAAGTGCTGTCTAATAAGATGCCTCATCTTCAGGCAGTATCATTAGCAATCACTCTTTCTGTTTTTTCAGTCAGTTCTCAGAAGGAAACTTGTCATTGCCAGAACACTTGGAATTCCAAGAGAAAAATCCTGCATTGGTTTTGGACCCAAAGTCACCATTTCTGATTCATATTAATTTGCTTGATCCCTCTTGGACTTTTTCTCTTAAATTGTCCTTTCGAAAGATTCCAGAAATACGCAGATGCTTTACTGGTACTGTAACCACATTAGGAAGTTGGACACCTAGGACAGCTACAGGCTGAAACAGAAATGTTCACAGATACAGCTGGGTCAGTTACTTTGGAGCAGCACAGTCCTATTTCCAGAAATGAAAGAAATTTGTACAAAGAACAGTTTAGAAAAAGCACTGGATGCCTCTGAGCTCTGCTGTTTGTTGGTGGTCTCGAGGCTCCAAAAATGCAGGAGCTGGAGGAAGGAGAACTACTTCTGTCTCTTTTAAACAATTCATTCATTTAAATAAAAGTCCCCATACACCAAGGGACCATTCCACATAAAAGGGAATTTTAAAGACCTTTACAAGAAATGGAACATACAAATTACTGCCTTTAAAAGCCAAAGGATTTTCCAGCATGGCACTGTGTGTCCAGAAAAGTGCTGTGGGAAGTTTATATTTCAACCACGATGCCAACAGCACAACTAGAAAATAAACAAGCCAAGTCTGTGCTCTGCCAGAAACTGTAAAGAAAGATACCTTTTCACTTACATGTTCCATTTTGGGGTTTTTAAATGCCACTTTCTATTACATCACTGTAGCTTATATTTCTTCATGAAGTCATAATGGAAAAGGAGAGGTGTTTTCTCATAGCTCAAAGACAGAAATTTGTCTTTGTTCCCATCTGCTGTGACTACTTGTCCTCAGAAAATGTTTGCTCCAAAAGCATAAGCTTATTACGCAGGAGAAATTGTTGAAGTTCTCAGGAGGTGCCAAAGTGGCAATGTTCGCATTTGGCAAAGGATGCAAAGCCTTGGAAAAAGTAGATCCCCCTCAATATTACATTTACCCTGTTCAAGCTCAGCCTCAACATGAGGATTTGTTTCCCTTTGCAGCCACCCAGCTTTGCTCACAAAAATGTCCTTCAACAGGAAAAAAAATCCAAAACCAGATTTTGATTTCTCCCACCTTCCAATCCCCCTGTTGCTCAACAGAAAAAATGTCAGATGAATTACTGAAAGCCAAAATCCATTCCAGCACCATGAAAAATGTGGTGTTTCCTCAGCAGTTAGTGGAAAGCAAGTAGCACAGGTCCCCAGCCAGCTAGGAGAAATAGAGGATTTCTCTATGGCAGCCACAGGATGTGGTCTGCCACAGTTTACAGTCCTAGTCATACTTGGGCAATCTCAGGGTGAAATGGGAGGAGGACTCTAAGAGGTTACTCAGCAAAGGAGTAACATAGGAAAGACTAGAACATCTCAAAGAAAAATACTTCCAAGAATGATGAATTGGGCATTAGCACAACGTCATATCCTCCTCCATTCTTTCAAAGTTCCCCTAGAAGGACAACTGATAAGAAAACATGACATACTCTTTGGAGAACTCACTTTCTAAATTAATTCCTTTGAATCATAAAAAAAACCATCAGTGGAATATTTTTGCAAAGCACTTTATTTAGACTCTCTTACAGTGGAATGAAAAAAATAAAACATGCTTTGTTTCACTTTAGTCTTGGGAGGGGATGCTGCGGCTTTAGTTTTACCAATTCATTTTATCATTGGGATGGAATGGAAAAAGAGAAAGCAGATGGAACAAAACATAAAATCAGGTGGTGATTTTCTTGAATTAAAAATATATCCGTATTTTGAAATATTTTCTGGATAATTCTGACAGTACTTAGTGGTTTACGAAGCAAGCAGGTATTTGCAAGCCATCACTGACACATGCACATAGATCAGTAACTTACCATCATTCTTCTCCTACACCCCAAATCAGTGACTTCTCCAACACTGAAAAATCAGACTGTCCATCAGGTCCCTTGAGAACTGGTCACAGAAGAGCAGGACAGCAAATCCTGCCATTTTTTACAGGCCAATGGAGATGATGGATTCTTGGCCATGCTGATGGTCATGATCACAGTGCCCCAGTACTATGTCAACAGCCTTTTGCCAGCAGCAGGTGGCTCCATTCCCTTGGTTCTTGTTGAAGCTTCAGCACTAAGAAACCTTGTTTGTTGATTACAGGTCTGGCAGCAGGAGTGCCCTGTCCCTCATACCCAACCTAACAAGACCTCTGATCAAAGGTTCAATGTGGAGCATGTTGGGACAGCATCTCCTCTCCTTCTGGGGACCTTCCTGAGCTGCCCACTGATGATCAGAGAGAGGGAAAAGAGAATTAGTGTTGACATGTATCAAACATGCCTACGGAGATGTTCTGGCCATATTTCCAGGGATTTTATCAAGGAATGTATCTTATACCTCACCTCAGCAATCAGATACCTCCCAAGGGAAATCATGGGGCAGTTACACTCTTCTAGTCTTGAGGACAAAGCCAAGTCCACCAATCCTTCTGGAGAGGTCCACTTGGGAACTGGTAGGCTTTCATGATGTGATCAAATGCCCAGCAGAATACACTTCCCCGAGCACTCATGGCACATACACCTCTGAGCATGGTGGTCATGTTTCAGCCAATACATAACTTCCAGTGGCATTGTAGCAGTGACCCAGGGCTCCCTGATGCAATGGTCCAAGTGGTGACAATTACATCACTGGAGCTGGAATGTATCGATTCGGTGATTTGTAATTGAAAACCCCCAAATCAACTGATCTGCTTAAATACTACTAAATCATCACATTTACTCAGAGCAAGCAAGCACCTTTAGACCAGGGCTGTAGCAGATACACGTACTGCAACATAATGGTGACAAACCAAAACCACTGCTGCTTTTTTAGTGAGTTGGTCTTAACCGACAGTCCTTGAGACAACCACAAAAATAGACTAACAGCCAAAGAAAAAAGAGAGGGAGTTTCATGAAGGGGCAAGTCGCACCAAATGTAATGAGTGGGCAAGGAAGGGCAAACACTGAGAACTTGGCGGGGGGGCTATCTAAGGACACTAGAAACTCAGATCAGATTATTAAAACTTCACTATGATGGAGACCTCACTAACGATTGTGAGCAGAAGGATTTCTTGGCCAGTCTAAGATGATTAATTGCTTGTGATGCTTCCAGAAACTCGTGCGAGTCCATGCAGCACAAGAGGAAATTCAGATTCCCTACAGCACCAGGAGCATATGCTTCACATCCTGGCAGCACAATGGCTGAGTGGTCTCGCTTTATCTGTGGAGGCCCTGAGGCGCTGGGAAAGACGGCAGGCAAGGGGTTAAGTAGTGGCACTGCGGTTTCTGGAAGGGAAGGCATGCCTCATTAACTGGCTGGAATTCATCGAGGATATGAACACCAGGGTGGACATGGGAAAGGCAGCAAACACCATATTACTGAGATTTTTCAGGGTACATTGAACACAGGTCCTCAAAAGAGGCCAGTGCTGATGGACCAGGTGATAGCAGGAGGTGAAAACTGCCCTGAGAAGTCAAGGGCAATGGGGAGCAAGTAGAAGAGTATAGCAGGTATCTAAGTGGAACAACCTACCTCTCTGCACTCTCTCCAAACATAACTGTGACTTCTTCTGTAACTGGCCCCACATGTCCCACCAGACAGGATAACGGATGTGTGGTTGACTCTCTGAAAGTCTGACCTATCATTCCATGTGTTCAGCTTCTGCCAGTAATATGACCGCTAATTTTCCAACCCATCACATCCATTTACAAAGCTAACATGGTACGAGTTACTGAACTGCAATTTAATGACTCTGTGGTTACCAACCCAGGTATCCTGCAGTATGCAGAAGCATGGAAGTGTCCAGGTATGTAGCACAGGCTCTTCACTTCTGAGGCCCACCTGCCACAAGCCTGCAGCCCAGCAGACTGTCCATAGCAACTGCAATGCTATCTCCTTTAAATACAGTACTGTGTGCTTCCTCCTATTACCAGCTGGCCAAGTAACTCAGAATCCATGATTGTTCTGTTATCCTCTACTATAAAATTATAAAGGCAATCTGAGGCATAAAGAATAGATTCACATGGAAAATTACCTCAGCATCTTTTTATATATAATATATATAAGGGGTTTTATTAGGAAATTAATTAGGAAATTAATTCGTGAAACAGGAAAAGTTGGTTTCAACTCCTTTATCTGTCTTGGGGAATTGGAATAGTGTTCTTGTGGAATGAATATTCCACTGTAATGGAAAAAAATAAGTATGCATGGAACTAAGAGAACAGAGCTATGTGTAACGTCCTACAATTCACATTAGCCTGGTAGAAAAGCCTTTATTCTTTACTCTCTGGCTCTATAAGTGTTTAAAAGTTTCCTATGACACAATGAGTACAACACAAAAGATTGAAACCAGACAAGTCCAAAGCTCTTTGTGCTTAAGCTACTCTTTTGTAGGGTGAGAAATATGGATCTGACCCTTTCTCACAGTGAATCCAGCTCTTCTATACTCCAGGTGAGTGGGTTTGCTCTGTTGGTTGACAGAGTTAAAGGCAAACCACCAAATCCTGCCCCACGAATCTCAGTTGTGTTTTTTTTCCCCCAGACAAACTGCTCAACACTTTTGGGACAAATCCAGAAATAGTTATAGAATGACTTAAAGTCTTTTACTTACGGTAGCTCAAAGGCTTTCGTTTTTCTTTAGTTAAAGCCTCTTTAGAAATCCATAACCCTGAGACAAAAGGAGCTAGGAGGGATGTAAAAGTACTGCATGTGCTGTGAAGACAGTGAGTCTACTTTTGTTACATCTTGTTACCTAGGGCAAGGCTGAGCTGGGCTTGTCTGCTCAACTCTGCAAAGCAACATGTGCAACCTGCTCATTGCAAGGTTCGTCTGGAAGATTTACAGCAGCACTAGAGATGCTAAGGGAGGATTGTTCATCCATTTGTACCTTGGGTGCCATTGTGATTTACATTTGAAGTAGGTATTTTAGTCCCTTGATTGCATATGAGGTACGCTCAGACTTACCACTTGCACTTGCCTCTGGTCAAAAAAAAACCTGCTCTGGGAAATTCCTATGCATAAATCCATTCACTTGTAGCATTTTTAAATGCCGCAAGCTATCTCCTAGGATGTAACACTGTAAATCTGAAAATTTGTTGTCCCTTAATCACCAAGGTTGAGGGACTGTATCTTTTTATAGGGGAAGACACAGAGCCAACAAAACTGATCCTGCTGACCTCATCCTGTCATTTTGCTCCTCGACACCCTCACCAGAGCACATCTGACATTCCAGCGACAGCACAGCACCTGGCAATGCATCCGGGGCTTGGGACATGCCTCCTGCTTTATTTCTAAATATCAGCTGCAAAATTATATCCCAGATTAGTACTAAGTGTTTCTATTTGAACCTTCCTGGGACCAGGACCAGGAATTGCTCTCCAGTCCTAGTATTGCCTTCCCAGGTGAAGCCACCGCTCACCAGCCAGCCTGATCTGTGACGTTACCAGCACTACCAGCTGCAGTTACTCAATTTTGCTCTCACCCTGCAAGAGCCAGGAGAAGTAGTTGTGGGCACTTCAAATGCAGCTTTCCTCAGGAAGAGAAGGAACCCCAGAGTGACCCCAAAGAGTGTCAAGAAGGTTCTTGGTGTCAGGGATCTGTCCCACCATGCAGCTGTTTGGCACAGGACATGCACCTTTGCAACCCCACTATAACATCCGCAGTCATCTTGTGGGGGGGTCCACTCATCTTCATCTCTCCTTGAGGCTGGGGGAAAGCTTTGGGCATTCAGAGCTTTTGGTCTGTATTTGCTTTGCCAGCATTCTGTGAACTCTTAGGACCTAAGCATGCCTAAGTGACAGAGAACATCCCAGTACCATGAAGACTACAGCAGTGTCATACAAACTTGAAAAACACCAAGTTTTAAGACTGAAGTGATGTGAACTAGTGCTTGGCAGCAAGTAGGGTGGTGAAATACCATTGAACACTCCATGGGACAACTGAAAGAGCACTAAAATATATTTCACCTTATTACCGCATGTGGTTTGGTTTATTTAACATTCTGGCCCAGGTATGATTTGGGTCTGGGGGACAGACTCAAAACATCATGAAATCACTTGGACTCTCCCTTGGCATAGGTAGGCTTTGGGATGGCCCCTTGAGAACCAACACATTATTCATCTGCTCCTGACTGTGTGCACTACAGAAGTAGACTGATGGGCTGCAGCCAAAGGAAAAAAATGCCTTCAATTTCCTGCATGCTGACAACGTCAGGCTGGATTGCTTGCAGAGGTGGGATGCTCTTCCAAAGCATCTCCCTCGAATAACACCTATGCCAAAAGTGAGGATGCAAATTGAAATGTATTGAAGCAAACCAGAGTTTATTTAGCATTTATTACCCATTCTGTTGTCATATGTGGCTTCTTCTGTCCCCATTCTTCTCTGGTAAACATAGACCTCTTATTTTTCTTTTTTTTTTTTTTTTAATAAAATATATAAAACATTGTGCATTGCTATCCATAGGAAAACTGTAGTTTAACAACAACAACAAAAAAAAGAATAAGGCACATTCCTGTGCAGCATCTTCAAATATATATATATATATTTAAAACAAAACAAAAAGAAAACCCTTTTCAACCTCTTTGAGGTTGTTAACTTCTCACCAGTCACTGACACATCTCTTACATTACCATAACATCACTGTTGGAGATGGGTTGGGTTGTGTTTGAGGGGGGCCAGCAGGGAGAACAGACTCAAAAAAATAATAGGATTTTATCCCTGAGGTGTCAGTAAAAAAATTAAAAAAAAAAGAAAAAAAAATGTTCCCATTGAAAAGGAAGATGAAAAGACAGCCATAAATAACTGAATACACTATGGCGAACATCCAAGCACCGAGATGATTTCACAACAGAAGAATCCCCCTCCCCCCTCATCCATCCTCCAGTTCTTAACAAGTCATATTTGCCGTTGGGTTTTAATTAGGTTAATCTCATGGCTTCTGAAGTCACAAGACAATTGGTCAGGATGTACCTCCCCCTCTCTTCCCAAATCATCTTTCCAGATTTGACATTTTGTTCACAATTCTCCCACAGTCCTCAGGGAAACCAAAAAATCCAAATGAACACCAAAACCTGGCCAACTTCCCTCCTCAGCCAAGAGAGGAGCACACGTACTGCAGCATGCTAAACTTCACGTCCCACATGGGAGGACTGCAACTGGCACCTTCCTGTCTGCTACTAAGAAATGAAGTTGGCAACCACGTCTGTTGAAACCAGAAAGTGTCCGTGAAGAGGGGTGATATCAATATGTCAGGGAGAGGGAGACATGGAGAGCTTTATTGCTGTCTATCCACACTGTTCCAGGTAACACACCTGAAAGGAAAAAGGGAGACACCCACATAGTATTCCTTCCCTCCCTCTCCTCCATCACATGTGGTGAAGGGCGGGATGGTTGGATTCCTCATGGCTTAGTAGTAGCGGTTGAGGCTCCTGGTCCCTGGGATGTCCGGCTGGCCGTTCATCCAGATCTCCCGGATGATGCGCTCCCGCTCCTCCAGCCGCTGAGCTCGCTCCAGCTCCTCTGCTGAAGTGAAGACGTTCATGTTCAAAGTCCTCTCGAACCTGCGGTGCCTGCGGGCTGACAGGTCCGAAGTGGTGTCCGAATCGTCGTCGCTGTCACTGCTGTCACTGTCACTCTCCCTCTCCCGAGGAGGTTTCTTCACGGAGGAACGTTTGCAGTCAGTTCGGCAGGACACCCTCAGCACCAGGGCCAGCAGGGTCAACACGAGTCCAACGCACACTCCGGAGACAAAATACAGAGCAGCCCGCTCAGGGTTTTCTGAAAGGGGATAGAAAATGCTTGTGAAGAACAACTCTTAGAAGAGCAAAAACACACACACAGCTGCCCGGTGCACATACCAGCCACAGTCTCTGGAGGGGCAGAGTTTCTAATGGCTGCTTTACCTCCATGCCCTAATTCATCTCCACCCTGCAGGGAAACCGGTAAGGGGAATTTAAAAGGTGGATTTTCTGCCAAGGCATTTGCCGACAAGCAGAACGTGGGTTCGCTGTAGTCATGTCTTAGAGTTGTATGGAAGCACACAGAATTAAATGCTAATTCCAGTGGCTGCATGAGCTGGGTTGACACCAGGGTGCTGCACATCCAGCAGCAGCTAAGTGCACCTTGTTGTCACATCCATTAACATCATACCAGCAATAAAGATGATTACAAAGCTTCATATGCTCTCTGTCCTACAGCCCAGATGAAATGGGAGGCCTTGCAGCATGGAAAAAAACCAAACATATTATTTATTCATAGGTTTCATTTGCTTATCTAAGGCAAGCGTGCTGGCTTTCTGCCCAGACCACCAAACTCTATACCTGTGCTACACAAACATAGCTGGAGTCAGCGCACAACAGGGTGAATCCTGCATAGCCACATTTCAGAGATGATATAACAAGACTCCAAAGGATCCACAATGTCTTTTAAACTAGGTCATCTTGTTTATTTATTAGCCTTTTTTTTTTTGGGGGGTTCATGAGACTACTTAGAAGTGCAATTATGATAAATGTTACTGTAATCTCCCTGGGCTGAATCATCTCAGTTTATAGGTGTGTTGAATGGGTGAAGATGAACTGAGCAGAAGTGTCAAAGCCAGGTCCTCTCTGCTGTGTCTGTTGGGAGTTCTGAGCTTAAGGATGGAATCTGTTCCTCAGATGAGTGTTACTCCCTTAAACTCAGTGATGGAGATGTAACATTTCCCTCCAGCTGAGATCCTGACATTTAGACCTGAAAGACCTCTGTAACTAAAAGGTTCTGCTCTACCTTCACTCTTCCCACTGTGCTTTTAGAAACTCTCCAGCTCTCCAGCTGATTTCCTTAAAGTTTGCAAAAGACAAACTGGAAACCATTTGGAGATATTCAAAACTCAACAGGACAAGACTCTAACTTCAAAGTTGGCTCTAAATTTGAACCTATCCATGCTCTGAGTAGGGGGTTGGACCAAGTGACTCCTGGAGACCCCTTCCAGCCTAAATTATTCTCTGCTTCTGTATTCAGAGCCCACTGATGTGTGCACAGTTCAAGGCAATTCATAGTTCAATGCGTGGAGATGTTCATGGAATAGTTAATAGGAACAAAACTTTTTTGTGCTCTTCACTTCTCTACTACCAAACAAATCTCAAAGATGACTGGCAAGCCAAGGTGGACAAAGATATCATGGTAGCCTGAAATTTGGCTAATAAAACAGAAGGCTGTTGCTAGAGTGGTTGATGAGGATGGCATGGGGAAAAAAACAGGCTGAAGAGAGACTAGAATAAAATGAGCTGCAACAGATGTATTCAAGAAGTCCAATAAAAGAAAGAGGAGAGAAATGCAGCAGTAGTTGGAAACTCAAAAGAGACCCAGGCCAGTGGTTTTGACAACAGTGAGAGAGCAAAAATCCAAAGGTAGAAGAATAGATAGCAGAGCAGGCATGAATGATGTGCCAATGGTTCTTGTATCAGTCTGACTGCATGAAGTCCTGGCTCCAATGAAGTTACTGGCAATTCCAAACTCAAGGGGTAGAACTGGAATTAGAACTGCAGCCCTGCTTGTGCAGTAGCAAAGCTGCTGCCCATCCGGTACTGTGTGAACAGTAAAGAGGTCACCTAAATTGCAGGCATTTGAAAACTTCAGGAAAAGTGGAATCATACCCTAATATAGCTTCTACCTCCATGTGCAATATAACCCAGGACAGAAGCTGCAAATATCTCTTTTCAAGTAGGCTTAAGGAGGACACACAGAGCATGGAAGTTAGGGAAGAACAAATGACCATGTTCTGGAAGACACTTGGTCCAGTCTGTCCCCACTCTGCCTGACAGACAGGAGGCCAGACACACTTTCCTAAGCACCACATTCCTGCACACACATGGGCTTGATTTGGTCGCATTAGTTCCACCCTTCACTCTTTTAAAGCAACTCATAAAAAACAAACTCCATAGATTGGAGCCTGAGACACAGACATATGCAGCTTCTCTTCTGCTGTTTTTGCCCATGTCCTGCTTTTCCTTTTTCCTCTGTGCTCTTTGTTCCATGCTACTATATCCAGCTCATGAGCAAGCTGCACCTCAATTGCTACTTAAGCAACTATTTTTCATCCCCTGCTTATGCTTGTATGTATAGGCCTTCATGTGCAGTGCATGGCGGTAATTGAATCTTTGGGCTCCAGTGGCATTTATGAGTTCCTACAGCTACTCTGTCAACATCTGAGGCACTGTCTGGACTTCCTCACTGAGCTGTAACCCTACGTTCAACTGCAGTCTTGGCATTTATCATACATACAATTCACTTGCACAGCAACATCTCTTTTTTTCATAGCAGAAAGAGCAACTTAAGCTAAAAACCATGGGCTCTGCTTTTCCTCAGCTGAAGTAGCCAAGTCAGCAACAGCCTAGATTTGGGGGGTTAACAGTTGATTTTGTGAGCCTCCCCCGTTGCACGTTCTACCCACAAAGACTGAACAGGGGCATCCTCTTCAGCAAACAGATGCTCAACATCTTCCAAAAACTCAGCTGTGGTTCAGGTTCATCATGCCAATGCTGAAGGTCCTCAAAACAATCATTATATTTGAAAAAAACCTCTTAAAGTTTGTGGACATCAGTAGCAGGAGTTAACACTGTGTGTGTGTGTGTGTGTGTGTGTGCGCGTGTGTGTGTGTGTACACCCACTAACACATGGATTTTGACCAGTGTACCTTTTCCTTCCACTGCTATGGATGACAGCTCAGAGCTATGTTTTTCTCCTAAACTTCTAGCAGGACCCAGTTGCTGTCAATCTCTTTAGCTAGGGTTACCTTTCCCCTTCCTGGTATTTCTCTTTCCGGACTGAAAGCATTGATGAAAATGTCACTGATTCAAGCCTGAATTTAATCATGCAAACAAAAGATACATGCTCTTTATAACCTTCTATACAAAAGCCACCATTTTCTAGGCACTCAAATTGGCCAAAAATTAGAAACACATTTTATTGTGCTTTTCCAACCAAACCAGCAACAATTACGGAGCCTGTTTCCTGAGGGCTAACAATCTGCTGGGAGCATCAGCCTAGACTGCCATTAATTCCCCCGGAAATGCCCCAGGCCAAGGTTGTTATTGCCATTATAATAAATTGTTTCAATAAATAAAAACCAATCTAGGCATTAACGCTGCTGGCTTCCTGTGATGGCTTCATGCATTCAGAAACCTCAGTGGGGAGGAAAATTTCAGAGGGCCCCAGTGAAAGGTTCAGCATTAAGCATGGCCAGACAAACAGTAGGAGCAATATCTTCTAGGGAATTTACAGTTAGCCCCACAGGCTGCTAAAATCCCCTGGTAGTACAGAGGAAGCTCTCCAGGAGCCCCTTATTAATAAGGCTCAGGCCAAGCAGTCTAAAAGTTGGAATGATCTCCCCCGGGTCGTTTTTTGGAGGCCCCTTGTTAATAACTTGGCAGCAAAGCTTTGCTTGTGGAAGAAGAATAAAACAGGGATTTGTGGATGTTTCCCTCCAAATACTTAGGCCTGAATGCAATGGCAAAACTGGAGTAAGTCCCTGGTCCAAAGGGAGGTATTGGAAGTGCTCTGATGCAATTTGAACGTTTAATATTTATATAGCCATGAGGGACAGTTCTGGTCTCTGCAACTGCAAAGAGAGTTCCAGCTGTCACTGAGACTGGTAAAGTCTTTCCAAACACTTAGACAGGTTTTGGAACAGGCCTATGACAAAAAACAGGTCTGAGGTTTGCAGACTGAGATTGCATTAAAATTAAAAACCTCATTCTATAAAGAAAATCAGCTTTCAAATTAAGGGTATCCTCAAGTCTTGCAGGACCACACTCTGAATAAGACTTACTTGTTTGATCAGCTGATAAATTCACTCCTTGTTGATACTGTTCACTCTTTCTCCCTGTTTCTAAAAACACGTTTTCAAGGTTCTGAAAGTTGGGATAAGACTAATACCCAACTGGCTTTGACACTTAATCATGACAATAGACGCAAACACATTTGATGGTGAAAAACAGCACTCCTGCAAAGAGGTTTTGCTTCCTGCTGTGCTGTGATTTTTTTCCCTCCTTGGTTGTCAATAGGAACCATCCCCAACTTTTATATGAGTACGTCAGTGAAAAAGATAGTGGAAATGAGCACAGAGGCTTTCACTAATATCAGGACCTCTCCTCTCTCTGTGCACTGCAAGTGTGAGGGACCGAGCCTGCAGAGTCTCCATTTGCACCTGCCCTACCAAACCTGACATTTTGTGCAGAAAATATAAACACTATCGAGCACCAAGGGGATCCCACTGTTTTGTGGGTGCTCTTCTCATGCTAAGAGACACACCGCTACCAGAAGGCAGGAAAAGTAGTAGAGTGGATCATCCTTTCAAGCACGCACTTTACGCAGGAAATGCCAAATTCCTGTAGCTTCTTTTTCCTGGAGTGGGTCTGAGGGTATACTCCACCCGCTGCCCCAACAGAAAAAAAAACATCTTTATATGCTGCCCCCACCTATTTACAAGTTTTTCTTGCAGAGCCCTGTCTTGTCCCAACTCAGCAGCAGAGGGAAACCCTGAATATAGCACTTCCAGTCTGCAGAGTTTACCTGAGGGACGCTTTTAGTGTTATGGAACAGAGCAGCTCTCGCACTAATGGTCCCCTTTGGCACCGAGGCTATGGTCAGGAGCAGTGGGAAGATGTGTGAATCATCCATCACCAGCCCTCCCTGGCCACCCAATACCCTGCTCTCCTGAGCCACTGTAATGGCTCCTCTATGGACATCAACAGCTGCTGTGACTTAAGCTGCCTTCAGGGCCCCAAATTCAGGCGAGCACAGAAATTCCCAAATGTTCTGGTGCTTAAAATCTGCAGTATAAAGGGGGATGGCTTTGCAGTGCTCTAGTTTAATGCAGATGATATTTGTGCGTTGTGACACAGCTTGTCTTTGAAGTCATAATCTAAAACCTCTCCATATTCACGTATAACAAAATAAATCACACCAAATCCACCCTCTCCACTAAAAGCAGAGGACTAAATTACATGCAGCAGATAAAGAAGGTTTAGGGCATTTGCTGTTTCAATCCATGGGGCAGCTATAAATTATTTTTGTAATAAATAACAAACTGAACATATATATCATTGAGACTAAGAACTCATCTAACAGCTATGGTTCAGTGCATTGAAAAACATGAGCAAAAAGGTCCTGAACTCATCACTGGAAACCAAAGTCATGCAGTCTGAGTTTTACCTATTTGACTTCCAGTGGATGTGAACACACCACAAGGAGACCACATCACAAGAGGGCAAGCAAATCCCACAGAAACAAGATAGTTAAAGCCATCTTTATTTATTACTTGTGCTACAGTAAAGTCGAGAGGCTCCTGCCAAGATTGACACCTTATGAAGGGGATGAATTGAGGCCTTGTGCCCTAGAAAACCAATGCAGGGTCAAAATGTTCTGCTCTGGTAAATGGAAGTAAAGTCGTCCATGGGGCATTGTCAGCAGTCCTGAATCCTAGTCCCAACTGTCCCCAGACATAAATCCTACTCCTGCTGCCCTTGAGGAGAATAACATTAAAAGCATTTTATTTTACAGTAAGGTTGGAAATGGAGGCATTTTCATGTCAAGAAAGTGGACAGCTGTAGGTAAGAGGGGGGAGAAGTGCTATGCACAGAAGATTTATTTAAAGTTTGCTATTTCTAATCTTCTGTTAGAGAAGCCTGTGCAAGAAAAAAAAATAATCTCCTACTCAGCTGTCTTTTGTGAAGAATGCTACTAGCTCCACTTAAGCTTTCTCCTTCTTAAAGGTGTCACAAAAATATGGACCCTGATGCCACTATTGGACATGTAGAAGGGCCCAACTTTGGATTCACTATTTATGGTCCTTTTAGAAAGACTCTCCACTAAATGTGCAGAAACACTCTTGCTAATCTATTCAGTGATTCCAATATACAAAGCCCAAGTTACTTGTTTCACACATCAAAAGAAGCATGGCCAGCAGGTCAAGAGAGGTGATTCTGCCCATCTACTCCATTCTCCTGAGTCCACACCTGGACTCAGCTCTGGAGCCCTCAGCATCGAAAGACATGGAGCTGTTAGAGTAGGTCCAGAGGAGAGCCACAAAAACGATCAGAGGGATGGAACTGGCTGAACAATATTGCTCAAAGGGTTGTGATCAGCAACGCAGAGTCAGTTGGAGGCCTGTAACTAGCGGTGTTCCCCAGGGGTCAGTTCTGGGTCCAGTCTTATTCAACATCTTCATCAATGACCAGGATAGAGTCATTGGATAGAGTGTACCCTGGACAGAGTGCACCCTGGACAGAGTGCACCGCCAGCAAGTCTGCTGATGGTATGAAACTGGGAGGAGTGGCTGATACACTAGAAGGCTGTGCTGCCATCCAGTGAGACCTGGAGACCCGGGCAGAGGGAAACCTAACTAAATTTAAAGAGGACAAGTGCAGAGTCCTACACGTGGGGAGGAATAACACCATGCACCAGTACAGGTTAGGGGTTGACCTGTTGGAAAGCAGGTCCATGGAGAAGGACCCTTGAGTCCCAGTGGACAATAACTTATCCATGGTACAGCAATGGGTCCTTGTGCCCAAGAGGCCTAATGGTATCCTCAGGTGCACGGCCAAGAGGCCTAGTGGTATCCTCAGGTGCATTAATAAGACTGTGACCAGCAGGTCAAAGGAGGTTCTCCTCCTGCTCTATTCTTTCCTGGTAAGGCCACATCTGGAGTATTGTTTATGGTTCTGGGCTCCCAGAGAAGAGAGATGAGGAAATACTAGAAAGAGTCCAACGGAGGCTACGAGGATGACTAAGGGACCGGAACATCTCTCTTGTGAGGAAAGGCTGAGAGACCTGGGGCTGTTTAGTCTGGAGAAGAGAAGGATGAGAGGTGTTATAATTAATGTTTACAAATGTCTGAAGGGTGAGTGGCAAGAAGATGGGGCCAGTGTCTTTTCAGTGGTGCCCAGTGATAGGAGGGACAATGGTCACAAAACAGAACACAGGAATTTCCACCTGGACATGAGGAAAAATTTCTTTACAGTGGGGGAGACGGAGCCTGGAACAGGCTGTCCAGAGAAGTTTTAGAGTCTCCTTCTCTGGAGACTTTCAAAACCCTCCTGGATGCATTCCTGTGCAACCGATTCTGGATGATCCTGCTCTGGCAGAGGAGTTGGACTCAATGATCTCCACAGGTCCTTTCCAACCCCTACTATTCGGCAATTCTGTAATGGAATCTCTCTGCTATGAGGGCACTCTGAGAGAGCTGGGATTGTTAGGGCTGGACAAGAGAAGACTCCAGAGGGACCTTATTGCAGCCTTTCAGGACTTTAAGGGGGACTATAAGAAAGACAGAGTAAGACTTTTTACCAAGGCCTGTACTGACAGGACAAGAGGCAACAGATTAAACTGAAAGAAGGTAGATTTGAACTAGACATAAGGAAGATATTTTCTATAATGAGGGTGGTGAGACACAGGAACAGGTTTCCTAGAGAGTTGGTTGATGCCCCATCCCTGGAAACATTCCAGGTCAAGTTGGCCAGGGCTCTGAGCAACCTGCTCTAGTTGGAGATGTCCCTGCTCTGTGCAGGGTGGTTGGAACCAGATGACCTTTAAAGGTCCCTTCCAACCCAACTATTCTATGATTCTGTGAAAGCTAAATACTTGTCTGTAGCAGCACAGTGGTAACTCAGCAAGACCAAGAGCATGGCACCAAGAATGTGTTAGTATGTAGTGGATTAGCAAAACCAAATGACACAGAGAAATTAAGAACTAGCTCACAAATATTGAAGTTTTAGCAATATAGATCTCAATGATCCAAAACCAGCATAATTGCAGTACAGTGGTGCTAGCAGACTGGACACAGTACACAGAATCATTAACAGCTTATAGTAAAAAAGCAACACATTAATATTACTAGCAAGGTAATACTGCTTGGCAATAAGCATTGCAAGGTAATAAGCATACAAACTTTTCATTAAACAAATGGAGAACACCCATACAAAAAAAAAAAATGACCACATGTCCTGTCTTGGGAGGTCAGTTTCACAGAAACCTAGGTCCTCCTTCTGGGAAAACCAGCAGAGATTATCCTAAAATATGCTGAATTAGTGCATCTGACATTATTCAGCCAGTGTTCCTCCTTTTGCAAGGTTAGATCCTCCAGTAATGTAGGCAATCCCTACTGCTGACAAGGTACCTCATACAGTTGTGGGATGGGAAATACTTGCACTCTGTCACCTGCCTCTACTGTACTTTTTGCTATCAATGGTATTGACCCCAAGTACTCAGTAGGGTATACAATCTGTATTTCAACTTTGAAAGTGAATCTTGTTAGAAGACTGTTTCTCTGCTACTTGAAAGATACACGTGGGTGAAAGATAAATCATGATCCAAGGAAATCTTATTCTAAACTAGATTTAAATGTACAATTAACCAGACTCTCAAGTTACTTCATCTTCACACTTCTACTGAAGATAAGCCAAATTCTCTTAAGCAGGGTAATGATCTGAGTGCTGCTTATTTTCCAAATTACAGGACAACAAGCTTGCCTCCCTAATGAGCCAGGCTTTGATCTCCAGGAAAATGGAGCATTAGGAATGATACCACATGTAATATTACATTGCATTTAACTTTAGATGAGAGTAAATCCAGAGGAAAACAGAGCACAATAAACCCTGTTATATATTGTCTGCTAGAGCTGCCCTGGTCAGGGCTTTCAGGGGAGAATTTGCTGAGAGAAGAATGAGAAAATTAAACAGTTCAAAGAGGTAGCATTAGCCCTAAGTGACTGTGAAACGTAGGCTCAATTAAGGGTCTACAAAATGCTTGTGAGAGCCCAGGGAGAGGGCAGCCTCAAGACCTACCTGTGATGAAGGCATAGGCTGCTAGGATGTTGCTGAGCAGAGCCATCTCAGTGCTGACGCCCACGGGCTCCATGCTGCCGTTGAGCGATGGTGGTTGTGTCTCATCCACAGGAAGCAGGAAGGGGGTGTTGTCTACAGGGTAGAAGGTGGCCGATCTCCCTTTCTTCTTCTCTGCTTTGAAACAGAAAGGGAATGAGGAACAAAGGCATGTGTCCCTGTCCAGCCCTGCTCTATGCCTACCAGATCAGCATCTACATTCGGAAATCTAGAGACATTCAACAACAAGCCACCCAAATTTGCCCCTTTTTGGGGGGCAACTAAACCTTCTCAGGTAGCTTCAGCTGAGCACATAACCTGTCTGCATCCCAGCAGCATCTTCTCTCCCCCATCTCCTGCTCTTTCATGTTACCACTTAGACACACCCACCTACACTACAGCAAACATACAATCAGGTTTCTTTTCTCTTATGTAAATGAAAAGAACCTTTATCAACAGTGGGTTCAGCTAATCTTGTAATAAGGACTGGAAAACACAGGCAGAGCTGGAAACCCTCTGCCAGTGTCGTGCTGTGGTGATACATCCACACCTGGCAAACAGACGTGCTTTCTCTCCAGCCTTTGTGCGGAAGGGCAGACCTGAGTTTATGACTTCCTTCAGAAGCCCACTCGTATTGTGTTTCACCCAGACACCATTTCCCCTTTGGAGAGGTGAGTGAACATGGGTTAATGATTTGATTTTATTTGTTGAAGACTGGAGCCAAGGAGGCAGCTAATTCCAGGAGGCTCAAAGAGACCCTTTCAGACCTTATCAGCTTGCTGTTGAGTGCTCCCTGCACCTTGATCTGCAGGCAGACACCCCCACTAGTCACAAAACACTAATTGTCTTAAACACATTGAAAAGACGGTGCACAGGACCCAGCTCCATCATCCATGTGATTATTTAACTGTAGCTATTACAGTGTTTCAGGCTCCCTTGCCTGGGTGTCTGCTTCTGGCCAAAAACAAGCACTGCACTGTAAAAATCACAGACTTGCACCTTGCTTCCACTCATCTGCAGGTATTAAATTCAGGAAATTGTCTCTGACAATGCCATCAGTGACATGCAAGCAGCCACGATGTGAGATGGTCTGTATTCACTGGTTGCCTGATCCGTCTCCTTTCCCTCCAAACCCAGCAGAGTGAGACATCACATTCAGCTTCCCGCTGTGCGTGCCAGGAAGCGGCTCAGCCCAGGGAGGCAGTGACAGAAATGGTGAGGGGGTGTCAAAAAGAACAGGTAGTTCTGGATGGAGAGGGACTGAGTGCACTAAACGTGCAGGCAGTGATGCCAACCCCTCATCTGCCTCGGAGGAAAAGCAGCAGGGATGGATGTCCAGGTGTTGCTGTAAGGGATCAGCCCTGAGGAATGCAGACACAGTTGTATCTCTGCCACTGAATAGCTGCATGGCCTTGGGAAAGCCACATATTACACCCTACCAAGGTGTTAATGACTGGCCCTGAAGCAAAGCTTTTAAACTTGGGTGCCTGTGTGGCAGATCCAAAAGGGAAAAAAACGTCTTGCATTAGGATAACAGAGATCATCAAAGATCAGTTGTACAAACAGAGGCGCTGGAGCACAGAGGGTCAAGGGCACGTTCAGCAGGAAATCAATAGCAAAGATCTGAAAAATCTTTTAACTCAGATATAGGCACCGATGTGCTCTCTGATCTCTCCTTTATTCTCCCCGTCTGGTAACTCTCTGTCTGTACAAGTGGTTGGAATTTTTCTAGCACAGTTCCTGCCAAGAAATCCATGGAAGCGGGGCAAAATTTTCATTTCTAAAAGCTGAACCTAAAACTGGATGCTTCAGGGCATCTCAAGTACCACTCTGCATCTACTGAGGGAACTGAATCCTGCTATTAGTGGACCTCTTAGAGTTACTCAGCTCTTCCAGTAGCGGACACTTAAAGCTTGATGTATTTTCTCATACACAGACATCTAAGACACCCCAGGGTCAGGAGGAAGTCCATGCAGAGATTGCAGGTATGAAAAGAGTAGAGGAAACTCTCGCCCTTCTAGGGCAGCATCTAGAAGCCAGGTGAACACCCCACCACAACATCTCAAATGGCACATTTATATAAGTGAATTTTGCCCAAGAGGTCTACATACCGAGGTCTGGCTCCAAACTAGTTTATCTAAAATCCCTTTATGATCAATGAAGATGAAGGGCACCATCAGGATATAATCTCATACATATTTCATAATCATGTCTCTCATCTCAAAGAGGACTGCTGAGTTAGGTGGATCCAGATTCCTGGCAGGTCTCTGAGAGGTTTCTACAACTCTGCATTAAAGTCCAGTTAATGTGGCTGGATGGCATCTGCACAGAGCTGGTAGGATATGAACTTGGGGCCTCTGTGCCATGTTCTTTCACATGTCCAGCTCTGTGCCAGTGACAACCCACCTGTCCCTTCACAGTCAATACACTCTAGGATCTCAGTAGGACTAAGGTTTAAATTACACCTGCAGTGGAAGCTTCCATGTGCATGCGCTAAGCCAGCCAGGAAAGGCTCAGGTGGACACCACTTCTGTTGGGTATGGGGCATCCCTTGCAAACCATACTGTGCAATAATAGGGTATTTAGGAGACAGGGTAAGGCATAACTCTTGTCATGTGAGATGCAAGAAAAAACTTCTTTTTTTTCACTTCTGACTTGTCCAAAGAACAGATGCAATCAAACAAGTTTTTAAATGAATGCTCATCTGCATACACTATACTCTGGCAAAGTGCACCACAAAACCACAGAACTGGTTTTGTCATCTGCAGGACTGTACAAGCACAGACAGGGAAGACAGAAAATGACTGGAGTTATGCAGGAGGGAAAAAAACAAACAAACACAATTTCACAGGGGCCGTGTGTTGCCACGCTATGTGGTTCCTTGGTCTGTCATACATTCCAGGATGATGCTAAAAGCCCCTTTCCTCCCTCCTAGCTCTGAAGACCTTGTCTATGCCTAATCAGTTCACCTATTATTGATTTTCTCTTCACCACCCTTTCTTAGCTGCTCCCAGTCATTTGAACAGTTTCCCTGTGCCTTTACACCAAAGCTGAGCAAGATTATTTCAGCTACCAGTAAATTTCCCCAGCAACACAGTATAAGCATAGGAGAGGTTAGTCATGATACCAAACTGACTCAAGTAAATGATTTTACTAAATGAAATAAAATGGGAAAGGAGATTACAGAAATGTTCAAATATTTCCTTTTGCTATTTTTGAAACATTCTTCTAATTTCCAAATTACATTTTTGTTTGAAAAGTGGTGCATATTTTAAAAAATAATGAATAAACAATATGAAAACTAAACAAAAGGTGTCATTTGTAGAAGTGAAATGTTTATATAAATGAAAATGAGTTCAAGATTTTTTTCTCTTGCTTCAAAGTACCACCAGGATCACAAAGTTCATTTTGGGCTAACTCAAAATCATTGTCAGTTTTTCAGTATGGCCTCCATAAACTGACAAATCTGTAATTGCTGACTCTGTGGATTGACTATCCAAGCTGTGGATTAACTTTGCCAGGAGTGTATACAGAGACAAGGTAGCTCTGACCGTACCCACCTTAGAGCTGACTTTCTGGGAGCACAGGCTGGGAATTTCAGAAGTAATGTCATATACCATCTTCTGCATATTGGGAAACACAATGCACGACCACTGACTAACGCAATGTGTGCTCACCTGTGCTTTTCCTTTATTCATACACTATCCTTTCCTCCTCCTCACCTCTCCCTGTAGATAGCTAAGATTGCACTTCATTCATTGCTCTTGACTTTGCATTTTATGAAAATAACATCATATTTCAAAGCTCAGTTGAAAACTTCTCTGTCCCCCGTGAGTCAGATCTACCATCTCTGCCCCATTTTTTCTTTGCTGCAGTAATAGATGGGTCTGCAAAGTATTTCTGTGATGAGCTTTGACATGCATGGCCATGACTTCTATTTCAAGAAACCCAGTGTGAGTTTCAGTTCATTTCAGTCCATCACTGGTCACACCTTGAAGTTTCTCTTTCTGCCTGTGACACCAATGGGGTTTGGAAACAATATAGAAACCTAGGTAAGGGAAGATAGAAGGGAACAGGTACCACAACACAGTTAGGTTTGGGTCTACATCACAATAGTCATAACTACCTGGGAGAGCTCGCCCTATGTTGGAAGGAAAGACATCAGAAAGGAAAACACCGTCCCCTATAACATTGGGATCAAACACTCTTGGCCGCAGTGGAAAATGTGGCTTCTGAAATCCTTGGTAATTGGTTGGTCTTGGCTGGGTTTCATGCAGAAGCTTCTTGGGAACTGAAAGAGAGGAGTAAGAAGAGCACAGTTGTTAGAGTGAGTTATTTCAGCTGGTCAGAATGAGAATTATCACATTATGCTATGGGCTGAGCTGATATTTAATTATACCATGTGCAGACCGAACAGATGCTCATTTACCACTGTGATGAATGGTCTCCAAATGCCAGCACAGAGACATTCAACAGGAGAACACTGGAAACTAGAAAGTGATTAAGATACTGTTTATTTATAATTAAGCTTTGGGACTAGACTAAGGGTCAAATTAGACACCCATCTCAGTAACTGAAATGCCTCGTAAGCATTGGCCTCAGCCTTAAGCTTCAGAGTACTCCAGCTAGATACCTCTATTCCTACCATGATAGCAGTCTAGGCAGGATGCTTCGTAACAGTGGGGACTACAGTGTATGCCTGAATGTCTGTCTGTCTCCAGCCATCAAGTTGCTGGTTCAAGAGTGCACATCAGAAGTTTCTGTCTGCTCCAGGTTCACAAAACCAGACTCTGGAGGATGCTGTTAACGTGAAATCATAGAGCTTAAATCATCCACTGCAGAAGTAAGAAACTCTATCTGTAAGAAACCCTCCCCACCCTGTGAGATCCAAAATGCACTGGTGCCCGTTGGGCTTTAGGGTTGAAGTCAGCTGGGAAAGGCCCATTCTCTATTCCCACCATGCTGAGAAGGAGAGTGAAGAGTCAGCTAATTCCTGCTGTGCTCCTTGTTTCTTCAGCCACAGCATTACCAGTATGCAGGTGAGATAGGTTAACACGTGACAGTTTTGTCAGGACATCTAGGTCTCTTCTTTGGACCAAAGCATGCCTTAGTAAGAAGAGTAGCCTCTCCTCCTTGATGTTGCAAGGCCAGCTCTTCAGCTGTACATCCAGGTAAAGAAATCAAGGCATAACTACCTCAGCATACACCCACTGAAAGTGAATCCACACAGTAAACTCATTAGTTTGCCCTGGAGGGACAAAGCAGCATGTCATTTATGGAGCTGAACCAGTTCTCTGCCTCAGCCACAGCCAACACCTGAGGCTATTTCAGAGCAAAGTGCTTTTCCATACAAAAGAGAAGAAACACACATCCAGGCTGTTCTGCTCAGAAACGAGAGGAATAGGGCTATGAAAGGTAAAAATAAAGATATTAAAATTTCCAGAGGAGAAAGATATATTTTCCCCATCAGTGACATTTATGTATATTAATATATACATAAAAGCACCGTTTTGTCCTTTCAGACAACCAAGACTTTAGTGTGTTAAAGACACAGACTGTTGAAAACTAGGCACAAGCTCCTGAGACCCACAGAAACCCCAAGAGAAGATTTCTGCGATGCTCAGCTCTCCTTTCCCCAAGTCTAACAGCAACTGCCCCCATCCCAAACAGGCTGCCACCTCCTGGTGCCTCAGTTTCTCCACTTCTCAGATGTTGATCATGCTATTTCTCGCCTCCACTCTTCACAGGGGCGTGAAGAAGCATAATTAAAAATGCAAAGCACTTTGAGATCGTTGGCACAAGCATGAAGGAGGACTTGGAAAGAGTGCAACCCTGGAACAGAAAGGAAATTCCTGCCTGCCCCCTGCAGCTAAGCAGCTGCCAAGCTGGAGCATGAGATTTAATCACTCCCGTTAAATTTTGCTGCATAGCTGCAAATATTACTGGTGGGGGAAGTAATCCAACCACCTTGTTTACATTGTCTTTGACTTGCTGTCTTTGCTGAGGCAAAGAAAATTGTAACTATATTTACTGACTGACCTCCTATATTAAGCTGCCAAGATATCGGCGCTGAAGTTCTCGCATTATTAGTAGAGTCATGCTAGGTCAGGAAACAGACATAAAACCCCACAGCTTCTGAATATCAAAGAGCTGGCACGGCAGTTTCTAGTGAAACCTGAATTAGCAGCTGTCCTCTGATGGGAAGGCAGCAAAAGAAACACATCCCCTGTGTAGGAACTAGAGAGAAGCAAGGGGGACTCCTGTGCCAGAAAAATATCCAAAAGTGTGGGGAGGTGGTGGGTAAAATAGAGATTATCCTGCAACCCAGCCAGCCAGGAAGAATTGCAATTCTGGGTGCCTAATTCGAGGCACCCAAAAGGATCCAATATTCAGAGGGCATGGGGCTCAGCACCCTCCGAAAATAAAGACCCCATTTGCTGTATCTCAGGCTGAGGACCTGAAAGGCATTTGAAAGATGCAAGTCAGGTTTTTTCTCACATATTTCTCATCCAAACAGCATCCCAGTTACCTGTTGATGTGCATCCAGTGAAGAAAATGAAGTCAAAGGAACACAGAGACCTTTTTTTTAGCAGATTTCGATCAGTCTTTCTTGTTCCAGACTTACTCTTCCTGACAAACATCTCTTTTCACCTCTCAGCATTCATGGCCAGCTCTGAGGCACAACACAGACTGGGTAGACCCGCATCTTTCTTCAAAAAGGTGACACCACCAGACACTGAAACATTTGAGCCAAGCTGGGGAAAGAAACACCATCTTTTCCTATGCACACCCAGGGAACTGAGCTATGGCTTTTCCACCTCAGCATCTGTGCCACCGCTGCTACAAATGCTACCTACGGGACTGGGAGAGGAGCCGGAGTGGAGCAAAATCTTGATAAATCAGTCAACAGCATCCCAAGGAAGAGTAAACATAGAGAAGTATTCAGAGGGAAGCATTCAGACAGGTTTTTTTTTTGTCAGAGCACCTTCATGGTGTAGAGTTGTGCTGTTATCCCTCTGGGATTGCTGAGGAATTAAGATGACTACCAAGTAGGCATTGAGTATCTAAAAACTCAGTGGGCTATGAAGAGAGATTCCCAAAAGCAGGCATGTGCTTAGCGGCTGTGATTAGCATGCACTTTGGTACTTTCAAAAATCCTCAGAGGTGCTTGTCTTCACTTCGGCAGCTAAAGCCCTTTAAAACTCTGGAAGTAACTTAGTGCAACATAGGATGTCTACATCACGTGAACTTAGGACTTTCAAGGGACTATTCTTCTCTGTGTATTCCATAAACATTTTGAGGATAGTTTTCCAGGAAAGGTCTATCATGGCAAAAAGTAAACAGAGTGACAGCACACAGCAAGTCTGTTCTTTTCTAGTTTATATGATGCTAGACCAATACACAGCTTAGATAGCTTGATTTAGGAAGACAGTAAAATGGAAAGGCTTTCTCAAGTGCAAAATACCTCACAATTTCCAGTTAGCTTCTGTGTGGCAGCCAACTCCACCAGAAAGACTAAACATCTGCTTCCTTTGAAATACCTTCAAATTCTCCAGAGAGGAATGCTTCTGACACAGAGCATGGCATCAACTGAAGCAAGGTGTCAAGAAAAGTTACTTATGATCAAAACCACCAGAAAAATGTACCTGGGATTTTTGTCTTATCTCAGCACTAAGCACTGAAATCCTGGCAGGGAAGGGCTGGCACTCGGCCACTTCCATTCAAGTCAATAAGTTAAAGCAAAGCAATCATTAGAACAAGTGATGTCAGTGGACATAAGGGGAAGAAATAGAGCCTTCAATCAAAGTGTTAACACACCTGATAGTCAGGAGACCCGTACCTTAAAAAGCACATGAGAAAGGAGGTGGGATCATCTGGAATAGAGGAGATGAGTTGTTCTGGGGACCTTTGGTCTCTCAGAGGGTAGCAGTCAGCACTGAGATGTGTATCCAAATGATAAAATTCTTGGGTAAATTGGGTGGGCAGCTGAGCAGAAAAGAGAGGTATGGATGGCAAGCCACGCTCTGCCATCCACCCCAGGGTCCAACTTGGGCATCACCATGACTCGATCTGGAGAGTGAAGTGTCACCATTGCTGTCACACTCCATGTGGTTATAAACCTGCAAGGGAGCTTTTGGATCAGCAGGTTCATTCCTCTGCCATTACAGGCTTTCAGGTCTTTATATAACCTCTCTGCATCTGTGTTAAAAGCAGTCCTAGCTCTCAGCTCCCATTGCTCATCTGCCTGAATCAACATCATGCTAGCAATAATTTATACCAGTTCCCAACCTAGGACTTACATTACCCATTTACAGTGAACTAATGGTACCCACCCCACAACAAAACCTCACCACCCCTGCCTGGCAGCTTCCCCCCTGCAGGAACGGGGGCAAAGGAAAATCAAAGCTGGAGTGTGCTCTGACTGACAGAGCAGACCCATCAGATCCGGGTACAAGCAACCAGCAGGACAGTGTGAAAAGGCACATGCTGGTGCTGCTGACAGTATCCTTATTTGTACTTAGTGGAGACTCCTTCTGCTCATCTTTTCACACAAGCACTTTCTTGTGTGGCCAGAAAGCTGAGGGCTGATGAAAAGAAAAAGATACTGTGCCTACAAGCAGCAAAATTCGGAATTAGAGTTCTACAAGAGGGAAAAGGTCAGTCCATACCTCTCCTCTGTTCATCAAGATAATTTGCCGTGTTTTCCACTATTTTGATCTATCTGGTTTTAAACCCTCAAATCCTGCGGGTTCGGCCAACTGCCATAAGAGATTATTTTGCAGAGGAATATTCCTCTTTCCAATTAATTATTTTCCAATGTGCTGCCGAGCGATTCAATTTAAGCCCATATTCAATTTAAGCACACATTCCCCTAATCAAAACTTTTGACTGACTGCTACAGCCCCCAGATTTTACAGATGGGAAATTGGCTCAACAAAGTTTTAAAGTGTTTAAATACCAAACTTATTTGCCCAGTCTTACAGAGGGAGTCTAGGCCAAAGAAAGGAAACAAACTCAGGCTCTCTGTATTTCAGCCTTGCACTCAAACCATCCCCTTTCTTTGCTAATTTGATCATTTGGTGTTTCCTGATGCTTGCTCAGTCCTAAACATGCTTAAAGACTTCCATTCCCAGCAAGCAATTATCCCCTGACCTCTATCTTCACCGTGTATACAGATCAGTCAGCTGGAGGGGAGATCAATGAAAGCTCAGTCTTAGAAACATACAGACAGGGGATTTGTCATTCTCCAGTCCTCTGCTATATATTCACTTATGCATTTCCAGCCCATAAGGTTTACTCTGAAAGCTCAGTATGATTAAAGCAGATCTGCAGGACCTTCAGAAAATCCTCCTGTGAGTGCTTTTGAAGCAGAGTGCAATTTGAACACAACATGACTCCCTCACCAAGGAAAATTACAACCAGGCCTTTTATCTGGGCAGGTTGGGGCCAGGAACTGTTGATGCTCTACCTATTTTTAAAATAATAAAATATCCTACTGTGAGTAAACACACAATATAAACTACTACAGGTTTTTAGATGTGTCAGCTCCAACGGATTTTTGTTTGAGCCTTGAAAATGCACAGCAACCAGCCAGAAATGGGATCAGTCGTGTTTCTGAACTACTGCAAGAAAGCAATTCCTTAGTTAGAACCAATGTAAGGTATACGGCTCCCTCAAAAGTGTCTTATGTGCTGTAAAACCTAAAATCACTAAGCAGTCAGTTGACAATATCTATTAAAACAATGGATTTTGGCTGTGTCAGACCACAAAATGTCACAATATAATCACAGAGCAAATAGGTAAAATTCCGTGTGTAAGAAGACTCTGCACCTGATGACAACAATAACACCACTCCCTAAACTTGGGAGCGGGAGATGCTAATTTGATTAACAGAAGTCCATTGAGGCATGGCCTATCCCCTTGTCTGTTTTGCCAAGGGTCTCAGACATAGCCAAGGAGCAAGCTGAAACCTTTCCCAGCTGCCTGTGCCCCTATCTAGCTCAGTGCTGGATGTGCCCATTTCAAGAAACTAAAACCCCGTTTGCCTCATGTGGCAAGAGGTACTGCCTCTTCTCATGACAATATGTGTCGAGTCAGACATGCAAAGCCTACCTTCAATTCCACTGGGCATTCCCACTTCATCTGTCAAGGGAGCCACTGCTATTTAGGTATAGTCACGTGATAGGAGACCATCAGATCCTACAGCTCTCAAATGTCCCCATGAGCAGTTAGGTAACCTGGGCATCGCCATGTAAAAGGCTGAGGGCACTGGACATCAACTCCATGCCTTGGCTTCAAAACCATATCATATTTAAAGTATAGTATAGTTTATACGGAAAGTGTAAAATGTTCCAGAAGACAGCAGGAGACATGAAGGGACTTTGTGCAACAAAATGTAAGTCTGAAAGGTGGGATATGAGCAACAGGCTCATATGTAAAATCTTCATTCTCACACAAAAAAAAAAAAACCAACAAAAGCAATAAACCGATAGAGCAGAGTCTTAATGAACACAAGCAGTCAAGGCCTCAGCTTTCCATCTCCTTCATTCATTCTAAAAAGGCATGTTTTTTTCACTCAGCATCTGGAATCCTGAAACTGGGTGCAAAGGCCAAGAGAAAGAACAGAAGGAGTTCCTCAGCCCTCTGAAGGCATGTTTTCTGTGCACGGTGGTTCCAAACCACCGATAACAAGGAAGTGACTCATGCCAATTACAGTAAGTCCACTTCCAAGCACCACATAGAAATCAAGCGAGACTGTCTGGGAAAATAGCCCTGTCATAACCAAAGCCACCTACACCTCCCCGAGCCCACCCACTGCACTAGGGCCCTCCTCCCCTGCCCCTCCCTTCAGCTGCTGCCTGAAGCAGAAATCCATCTCTTCTGCTGGTGCTTTTTTGGGCTGGTGAGCAGTAGTACAGGCTGGGATGCCTGACACAGATCATACAAACTTTCAGAGCACTCTGCCAAGACTACTCCTGAGGCAGCCCAGATGCTTCTCCCTTTACTGCATCTTCTGACAGCAGCTAACTACAGAAAGGTTGTGCAATAAAAATATAAACATAACATAGACAACCTTTTATCTTGTTTGCCCTCCGTGGAAAAGGAGATGTTCATCCTTTTCCCATGCAACTGCAATCAGAGATGTGACTTCAGAAGTGGAAGCAATCCCAGTCCAGAAACAAAGCCCATGTAAGACAAATTAGCTTAGTCTTACCACTCCTCCCAGTGAAATCTCTTGTGGGTATATAGCCCTGGGATATGAGGGGCTTTAGGAGATGAAGAAGGTTTAGGAAATAGTGCACCTCCAACTCAGACTCCACAGGGCAGAGACAGACAAAAGTACTGCTCCCTCTCAGCCTCTCTCCATCATGTGCAGGGCTGCAGAAAACCTTCCCCTGATTCCTCCTATTTCTGCCTGTCCAGAAATGCAAGAACCTTATTAAAAGATCCAGTTCACCTAATCTGGGAACTCAAGCCACATATGCCCTGTAGGTACCCAATGAAGAAGTCCTCCTTAAATAAGCTATGTTCCTTAGTTCCCTGTATCATCAACAGTGAAAGGTGGGTGCCTTTGAAAGCCTCCAGGGGAGATTCTGTCTACTTAAATTTAGGAGCCTATTTAGAGATATCTAATGAATCATTATGTTACCTTTGGATTTATTCTGCTGAGTGTATCTGAGTTAAAATCTTACAAAGTTCTTCACATCTTTTACTCAGGGATTTTTCTTCTATCTTGAACTTTTCAAATCGTGATTTGAAGCTACAAACTCCTTAATTTCTATCCAGTGATGTGTGTGCTTGATCTATCCACAGGCAGTTTTCCTCCTGCTTTCATAGCCATGAAAGTCAGTTGTTCTTCTTTCATCATCATGAATGTAATAACAGAATATGAAGCATCTATTGCCAGCAACTCATAAATCTCCTGCTTGATGTGGCTTTTGGTCTCCAAAGGGCACAGTGGAAAGCATCACATGCACCCTACATGTTCTATTTGGAAAGAAAAATGGATCAAAAGGAAGAAAGCCTTGTAAGAGATGCCTGCACATACGAAGAATTACTTTAATCTGGTAGATTTCTGCCCACTCCCGAAGTCAGGAGAGTTCTTCATTTTCACAAGATAACGCAGCTTTAAGAGGATGAGACTCAAGCTGAGGCTTGTCCAAATTCCAACATGCTCAGCTACACTCCCCATGGGACCTTTTGCCAGCCTTAGTTGTAGGACCTCTCTGACAGTCTAGCTGCACCTACACTCCACCAGCCCTAGAGACTATGGCAGTAACTTTATGCACCTGAGCAGCAGTAGTCTATTTTAGGGAACTGAGATGGGTGTAGATCAAACCATTAGTATCACCTCCAGCTGCTACTGCTAGAAGCATGAGTAACTACTATCGGTTCTCAAGTACGGAGTGAGTTCAGCTCTGCTGAGTTAGAATCATACAATCGTTTAGGTTGGAAGAAACCTTTAAGACCATTGAGTCCAACTGCTAACTTAACGCTGCCAAGTCCACCACTAAACCATGCCACTAAGCACCACACCTACAAGTCTTTTAAATACCTCCAGGGATAGTGACTCAACCACTTCCCTCGGCATCCTGTTCCAGAGCTTGACAACCCTTTTGGTAAAGAAATTTTTCCTAATGTCCAATCTAAATCTCCCCTGGCACAACTTGAGGCCATATCCTCTTGCCCCAGCACTTGTTACTTGGGAGAAGACAAGAGATCAGCTTCCTTTTGTTTACGTATAACTTCCTTTATTTACACGTTGAGCATGGTCAGAATCTGACCTTTCATTTATGTAGCCTCAAGTCCAGAAGTGGCAGCAGGCAGGGGACAGAAAACCTCTTATACTTACAAGGGTGCTAAACAAGGACTGACAGCACCTGGGAGAAGCTGCCAGTCTCCCAGTCTAGGAAGGCTACAGCAAGAGTCCTATAGTCAATTCATGGTTTCATTTTTTTTTACAGCACATAACAATATCTGAATCGTGGTCCTTTATCAGTAAAAAGAAAGAGACAATACAGAGGATGGCACAAAAAGGAGAGTAAGATTAATAAGTAAATCAGACTTATTCTTCCAGTCTTCCCTATTCCCCTATTTGGACTGCATCTATCGTCTACTTGCACTGGTACTTTGCAAACTGGCCCATTCACATATGGATTTCTCAGGCATTATAGAGAATACTGGTTTGTTGGTCTCTTCCAGGAAGACTTTTATTACAGACTGTAATTTTATGCAGTGATTTAAGTATAGTCACTCCATTTTGGATCAAAGCAGAGTAATCCTAAATTTCAGATTTTGACACAATTCCTGTATATATATATATCTATCCTGTATATATAATTTCTATATATCAACACTGCAAACCTTTACTATTTTAAATTACTTTTGTAGTACCAAACAGTTGTCCTTCAGTTATTTAGGCTATAGAGCTTGGCAGCAAGTCTTTTGTGCAGCTTATCTATTTTTCAGGAAAATACGTGACACAATATGTGGCTCCCAGGAGGGTGCTGACGGAGCAGTAAGCATTGTGTGTTCAAGTGTGGCTGATCCAGAGCCAGGGCATTGCTCATGTGAAGAATTGCTCGCCAGCAAGGGAGGAGAGTCTCTGTGCTCAGAATGCCAACACATACCCAAGTGGTTTCAGCCCTGCAAGTTACCAGGAATCAGCTGAGTCACAGCAACCAATTCTGTACAACGTGGGGCAAAAGATACTCCCTTAAGTTTCAGTGATAGGTATACAAGATCTCTCTGTGGAAAAGGCCCTTGAAGGTCTTTGCTATTACATAACTGAAGGTAGTGGCTGGGTATTACTTATCATTGTGAGCCACTGAAATGATAGCCAGGGCAAGGATATCCAAAATAAAGTAAGAAGAAAGGGATGGAAGAAGGAGCCAGAGGCTCTGAAATGCTCTGGAGCTGATGGGAAGCCATGTCAGCCTCTACCAGGGACAGGAGAGGGATGGCAGGGAAGCAGGAGCCCAGTCAGGAAAGGAAGGGACCATGGAAAGTAAGAATATCCACAGCTACACTGAACTGCCCAAATATTTGAATAAAGAGTAAGAAGCCTAGTGCTTCAGCACCTGAGCCAACAACTAGCCTGATAAGATCCAATCATTGTATTCCAAGAGTTAGGAATATAATTTCTCCTCTGAGACTGCTGACCAAAGATGGACATTTGGGGGATCTCCTGTGACCATCTCTGTAGCATTGTCACCCATGCTGTCATCTACAGACCACAGGTGACCTGTAAGTCATCAGGAAAGTAATACAAGGGGAAAAAAAAATAAAATAAAATTCAAAGACAAACCAAAATGAGCATCACCTGGATCTTCCCCCATGGTTTGCCTCCGTGTCTGCTGGCAGGCAGAGCCTTGTCTAATTAAAAATGTTTGTAATTACAGCAGTAAATCTATAATCTGTAAAAAAAATATTTTCTTTTTAACTAAGGGGTACTTACCCAACAGTGTGTTCTAGTTTTTTATCAGTTCATCAGCTTTTCCTCTCAGTAATAAAACAGCAGAGAACTAGACAAGAGGCTAGAATTTTTTTCCCAAAAGTTAGCAGTGCCTCGATAACACGAGCTGAGGAACGTCATTGGAAAGCAGCCAGTAACCTTTGCCATCAACGGCAGTGACTTTGTCTGGTCATGTGGTTGACTTAGTGTGGCAATTCCCAGGATCCCATAAGATTTCCAAACTGGAACCCCTGAACAAGGAATGGTTACCAGTAGCATTGGAATAAAGACTAGGAGTGAACAAAACCATATAAAGTAGCTACAGTTCTAAATGCCCTTCCGTTGTACACAGATGAATACAAATTAATATCTACTGACCAAAACTACAATTTAGTTCCAGATCCAGAGCTTAATGCAGGGATCATTGTCTCCTGTTATTCAGAACTTGGCTTATATGAGAAGCCAGGCTACACTAACAGACTTAAAATCCAAGGCTCTATAAACAACGTGGCAAAATTGTTTTTAATATAAATCCATCGATTCACACAGTCATAACCTGTGAGACATCCTCCTTTGGGGCCGAGACTTCCTGAGCACGGTGGAAAGTTTGAGGAAAAACTCTATAGATGTGTTTGAATTATGAGAGTATTAAACCTCCCCCGTAGTTTTTTTTTAAGTACATTTCACTGGCAGAACCTCTCTAATTTAAACTGGCAGAAACTCTCAAACACACAGACAGCATCAGAAAAGTTCTTTGCATGGTTTAGGTATTACCTTTTTCTTTTTTTTTTTTTTTTTTTTTTTCCTGGTAGAAAAACATGTAGCATGCATCATCTTGCTTCCATGCGTATCCTGGGGGAGCAGTAAGGACTGTGAACTCCAGCATTACTACAATTGCTACCGTGAGTAACTACTAGTTTTGTGGAACAGCAAATTATAGTCACTATCCTGACGCCACATAAAAGCAGGCACACATCATGGAAAACAATGCCTGGGTTTTGTTTTATCCCAGCAAGGATGTTACTGAGCACCTACCCTATGCTCTTATGCAACTTGCCCTGCAGCTACTTCCACCAGCAGTCTGGGACTACGGGAAAAAACTATGGGAATATGCAGTGCTGGATGCTTGTGGCAGCTCTCCAGTACTTCATCATGATTTGGGTTTTTTTTTTAAGAGAATGCAAAGTTTTTAAAGCTAAATGTTCGTTTTTATTTGGCTTTGTGAAATGTTCAGTAAGGACAGTATTTCATGCACCCTAATCTGCTCTTTTCCACGCTTCACACATGGAATTAAGGTTCATTTCTATGAATATCCCTATCTCAAATGATACCTGGATTCACACCACCTAACTGAAGGCACTTTACTGGGATGGACGTGGCTAATTCATCCTTCCATCGATTATACAGATAGACTGACTCATCTCCCAGTTTAACCACTTCAGCTAAATACCTGCATTAGTGCAAGTAAGGCTTTGCAGGACTAAGCTGCAAGCATGCAAGATATATAGATATATATATATATACATATATATGAAGGACATTGCTAGGCAAAAGGCTTATTTCATTTATTCCAAAGTTAATGGAGCTGAACGATCTTGAATCAAATCCTGCACAACAATTAGTGCAGAAATTATCCCAGGAATACTTGGGACTCTCTTGAGAACCCTCTAACAGACTAGTAAGTCTCTGACACATCCTAACTACTTGTAACACTTGATTCACCAGGTTGCCACCCCAACCAAGCCCCAGGGCAGTCATTCTGGCATAGTCAGCAACGCTCCCTTTCTAGTGGCCTTTGAAAAGTATGGTTCAGTTGCTGCCTGTTTCAGTAGCAAGGCCCATCAACTGCCATCTCTCCTACCTCACGGTTCAAAATGATGGAATTCAATCTGCTAAAAAGTGTAAATGGAGATGCATCTTAATCTGCCATGTGTTTAGAAGTGTTTCATATTATCATATGCCCTAGGAAATGCGGGTTGCTAGCTCACAGCCAAGGAACTCACTTCATACTGTAGGATTTCTATTTTCAGGCTTTCTGTTTGAGACTCTTAGAAAAAAACAAAACCTTTACCACATACCATTGCTGCTGGTAACTTGAACCTCGTGCAGCTCCTTTATCTGGCACACACTCAATTTAAGTTGCCACTTCTTTCAAGTAGAATATAATGCTCTGTACCACAGTATTTGTTCCCTCTACTACCTATCTTGAGCCCACCAACCCTGATATCTTATCATCAGATGAAAGGATTAATCCAACACAAAGAGACTGTGAACATCTTTTCAACAAGTTAACCTCTAACAAATAAATTTCCAGGAGGTGGTATAGACAGGGATGGTTTCAGAGGCCCTGTAAACAGCAAATAAACTCACAAATACAGTCCCTCAAAGTATTCCTGTCCCATGCTGGCATGACCCCTGTTCATACCAACAGAGAGACTGCCCACCTCTGTAAGGACACATAGAATTATAGAATACCAAGCTGGAAACATGCTGCAGAATTTGCTTGGCTCACAAATAAGTGTGGCTGGTCCTTCAAAGTAAAATGAAACCTTATCAATACAACTGCATGAGATAAAATCTACCTCATAGATTGTTTGGATTACAGTGACAAGATGTTATTAGTTGCATTTCCAATAACCATCCATGTTACTTAAAATCTGAAGTAATCCACCTTAATTACTTTAATTCTAATAACTGCATGGGATCATAACAGTTAGAGGAGAAAAATAGTTGTTAACTTGTTGACTGCCAGATGCAGACTGATGATAGGAGATATATCAGATATTAAAGTATTAAAACTGACCTCAGCCTGGCAGGAAAGGGCTGTGATTCACGCCCATGACTCCTAGGCACAGCATGAGTACAAACAAATAATTGAACAAAGATCAAAGCATTAGCTGTTTCAGTGTGGAATAAGGCAGGAGATTAATCTCTCATTTACTCTCAGATAAACCTCCTTCCTAACTTTCTCCCAGTTCAGCAGGAACTTTACCAGGTCCAGTGTAGAAATCTGTTACATTGCCACCTTGTTTACACCTCTACTGTTCCATTAAAATTACTGTGGTGGAGGGTGAGAACTGGCCCACTATTCTGCTTCATCAGAGCTTTCCATCTTTGAGTTGCTTCAGACTCTTCTCTGTGAAAAACAAAGAACCTATCTGAAAAATCTGTATTAAAAAAGTCTTGCATGGAAGCTACTTTCTTCACCCTGAGCAAATAATTCACTTCCAATTATGTTCCAGGTATGGAAAGTCTAAGACACGTAGAGTTCAAAGTAGGTACATTGTGAAAGAGGCACACTCTAATTAAAAGCACAGTATGTAGAAAAAATGTCATCTTTGTGCTTGTACAGCATTCAGTGCAAAGTACTGCCTGCCCAATTTCCCAAGAGCAATGCAAGCTTTGGAGGCACCTAAGTACAGATTTGCAGCCAAGTTTCACAGAGATGAAAATAAAAACTTATCATCAGTCTGGTCTCCATGTAGCTGACTGATAAAAGGAGCAAAATAGCTACAATGTTATTCAAACTTGGGCATCTAATGAAATGTATGAGCAGTAACTGATAAATCACCCATAAAAAGCTTCCCAGGCTCATTCAAGATGAATCACAGCAGTTTGCAGAGCAGGGTCTTCCACCACTCCTCACGTAGCTTGTACCACCGAGTAAATCGACAGTCACAGCACTGAAAGCAGGTGAGACAAATGGTCAGAGGGGCTCTTCCTGGCTTCAGAGTCTGAGACCCAGCCTGCCTGCTTCCCTGTGGGCCAAGCAGGCAATGAAGTGGTTGGTACTGTTTGCTGTGCACAAAGACGATGTCTGCCCTCAGATTATGTATTTCCACTGGTCATCTTCAGAGACAGGAACCTGATGTCATCCGAGGATGTTTTGTTTTGTTTACCTTCTTCATCCACAGCTATATGCAGGCAACAAGCATGAGGCTGTGGAGGACAAGGGAGGCTGTGATCTGGAAAGGAACCTGCCCGTAGGAGGGATGACCTGAGCCTCATCAGCAGATGCTGACCGTCACACAAAGGGTGCCTGAAGTGATGAGGAAACCTGGGAAGGGAAATGAGTGTGATCCCCACAGTGTTCTGTTTAGACCCATGAAGATATGTGATAGATAAAATAAAGATCATCTGATCTTTGGTACCATTGCAAAAACACAAGGAGCACTAGCCTTCACTCTTGCACATCATGGAAGAAGTAAACTGTGGTTGCTCTGATGCAAGGAAATTAAACACACAATTTACCTAGTACAGTGTAACAACCTTCATGCCATTAAACTCTCTTAGCATTCAAAACAGGGTGGTTCCATCCAAGATGCCTTCTGGGAATAGTGTGTGGCCCATGCTAACTTCTAAGCCACATCAGGGTCATTCAACACCAAATACCATTTCTGCAAATTAGCAGGACAGTCTATTGAGATCCAGTTTCAGGAGCACCTGGGCTTTGGCACTATTTTCTTCATCACTGCAGATATACCCAGTTAAGTCCGGAGGTCACATGCAGAAGACTAAGCAGCTGTCCTACCTTGGGAGGTCAGTACTGTTCCTCAGGGCTCAAAGCATCTGGGACATGAAATCATGGCTCTGTAGCAGCACAACAGATATGGGACCCTATGACCTGCAGACGTGTCAGGATGAGAAAAGAGCTGTATCTACTGCCTGTCTACAGCAAAGGAGGCTGGGCCCAGACACGGGGCCCATGGCACATATTCACCACAGGGACGTTATCAGCTGGGTGTTATACGAACAGACAGCCCTCTAGAAACACTGAATGCTGAAATGCTCCACAGGAAAACAAGATGGCTGAAGAAATTCACCTGCCCTCCCCTGAACTGTCCTTGCACACGTGTTCCAGCCATGCCTGTAACAAAAAAAAGCTGATTTGTACAGAGGTACCCGCCTCCAACAGACCGTCTGTGCCACACCATCTGCCCTCGTGGAGCAGCACGCAGCCCCTCGACTTGTCGGAGCTACACAGAGAGCTGTGCTCAGGCTCCACTGAGAATGGAAAGAGACTGAACTCGGACATCCCAAGCTGAACACTCTTATCAAAATATTTTATTAGCACAGCGTAGAGCTGCTACTGCCCAGAAACGGGAAGGAAGCATGTTACCACATCTTTGCCCAACGTTCCTCTTTTCCCTTTAAACACAAAGAACAAAAAGCTTGTGTTAGAGAGTCAAGGAGGCTCATGTGATTGTAAAAGGATATTATACTGGGCACCTCATCCATCAAAGAGACCAGCAGAGTTTAAGGGAGAGATGGTGGGATAAAATAGTCTCCTGGGCCAAATTCAAGACATAAATGTTGCTCTTTTTTTATGTCAAAGGGAAGTCTTTTGACTCTTAATCTTTCCATATTTCAATTCAATGATAAAAATGACAGAGAGCTAAAATAGATGATAGATGCACAGCTAACCTCCCCCATGTTCTCTGGTTCCTAAGATTTCTCTCTTAAATACCATTACAACCGCTCTGTAAAGTTACAGTGGAACTCACTCTTAAGCCATTCCTGTATCAATCATTTGATTTAATGAGCTATCCAAACACTGTTTCCCATCGGTGCTAGAACCAACTGCAGAGATAAAAGATAACTTCCTATGTGGAAACTCGCCTCCCCCAGTGATTCCCGTTAGACAAGGCTTAAATTAATCATGGTTGTGTTTTTGCAAAAACATGATGATGTAGTCTGATATTAAAACTCCTTTTCCTTCTCTAATTTGACTAACTAAAAACGAAAGTCCATTTTCTGATTGAGCTCCCTCTACCCAGTACCTCCAGCTGTTTAGAGAAGAATATCTCTTCCAGACATATTTTACATTTATTTATTCTCTTGTTCTTCCATTGGTATTTATCAGGGTTTTTTTCCAGCAAGGAAGACCCTCATTGCACTATCAGGAAAACCAACAGAAGAAACAGTCTTAGCGAGCTAAGTCCACATCAGCATTGAGCATGTGGAGCCAGAGACACAGCTCTGGCAAGACGAACACCCACAGATGAGATGAGCTGCATCTCTTCACTTCCACAACAACCAGAGGTTTACAAGCAATGCAGCTCTCTCGAGACAGAAACCTTTCTTTCACCCAACCTAAATACAGGTATTTCCCTTGCCTGGGTGACAAGCTTGCCATGGCTTTGCTCCCAGGTCCAGCTCCAACTTTGGAGAGCACAAACTCCTCCTAGAAATAATAATAATGGATGTATGGCCCCTAGACACTTTGACATAGAGCTCAATAGGAGGTCTTACACTGGCTTCTGCTAGTGCTGGCACTTGCACACAGATGGACATAAGCCACCATGAATGATGGGCTGTCAGGAAAGGGATTAAAAGCTGGCTGTGCAACTAGTCCTGAACCCAGTCTTCTTCTGCCTACTTTGTTCTGAGCCCCAGCTTCAACACTAATTGCAGCACAGAGCTGCAAAAATGCTGCTGATAAAAGTGGGGCTCAATCAAACAAAGCACTCATAATTATTTGATTAAGAATAATTTTCTTTTTACAAATATAGAGAAAATCCAAAACATTTGTGCCCTTCTGCATTCACAGAGTGGAAGTAACCACTCTGGAATTTGAACAGAGTTAGCTGAGGTTTCTGACTGCCAGGCCAGAGTGAATGAGACAATGTCCTGGCCTCTTGGGAGGAATGTTTGGACACAGGAATTGTTTTTTTCTCTGTATGGACACAACCAGTCAGATGGCCATATAACAGGCGTCAACAGATCGGGCTTCAAGCACTGCACAGATGTCAGTCAAAAATTACACAGAAAAGGCAAAAGATGACGTCCGAGTGCTGAGTTATGTGAAATGAATATTCTAACCTTGTTTCAGTAGTCAGTAGGAAAAGTCATCACAAACTACACTAATAGGAAGACTCATTGACTGTCATGGTTTACAAGACAAAGACATAATGAATGATACCTCTGCTCTGGGACAGTATAGCTCTGATATCCAGAGGTGGTCCTTCTCAAAGAAGCTCATGACAGGCAGGTGACATGTGCAGGAAGTTTACATAGTTGATCCTGCATCATTTCAGCAGATAACCAGAGCACATCCACCCCAGGCTACAGGGCTGTCAGCTCCACCACTCTCATCAGCCCCCACTAGTAAGCCAAATGTTGAAGGCAATAATGTGTTTAGACGCGTGTCCTATGTGTCTGCCTGTAACAGAATTGAAGAGCATAGCAGAAGATATAACCCATGACAATAAAAAACAAAGTGAATTTGATTTGCATATTAGATTCAAATATCCGAGTGCCATACAGGCATTACCATCAAATCCGATTGGATGAAAGCAATCCTTTGTCAAGGCAAAAACATTTCCTTTTAGAGTCTTCAAACAGCCTTAGTCCATGACATCTACCATCTGTTTCTCCTCAAAAATGAACCCAACCAAAATATTTCCCAAGCAGCACAGTAGATTAAGTACATGGGCATGTTCAGCCCAGAAAGCAGGCGCAAGGGGTGCCCTGTGCTCACACCACAGGCACGGCCAGCTTTCAGAGCAAACACAACACAAGGGGAGATGGGGTTAGATCTCGCACCCAGCCTGTCTGCATACTCTAAACTGCATAGCTGAACATCTGGCCAAAGCCCCAGGAGCACTGCAGGGAGCTTTTCTCATGAGTTTAGAAGAAGGTTTGAACATCTAGTGTGAGTCACTAACTGCTGCATCAGTACAGGCAGCACATCCCTGTGTTGACATGCTGTCTCCCCAGGATGGAACTCCAGAGCATCCTACAGAGCTCACTTGAATGGTCCTCCCAGCACTGAGCTCTGTGGTCTGCTGGCACTGCCGCTATAGGTCCACAAGCTACACTTCTCCTTGCAAACTAATGAGGCCCAGGGCACTGGTCCAAGCACTAGCAAATGATCATTTGTACTCTTTAAATGTTAACATAGCCCTTGACAAAAACTTGGCGCATGTCAACTAGCGCTCTCCCAGTCATGGCTGGCCATAGTCTGGATCATTGCCCTCAGGCAGTTGGGATACATGTGACCAACCTGTTTGAAGGAAAAACATCTGGCTAGATGCAAGTCCTGCTATACCACTTGCCCCTAAGACCAGGGAAGCTTTGGCATATTTTATTTCCCAGCACAGGTGCAGCTCTTGTGCTCTGAGCAGTGCCCTTTCATCACTATTCATTAACACCTAACTCAGGTTTTGGTAAAGAGTAAGACCCCCAGTGCACATTCTTATACCTTCTCATTTGCACAAGAGAAAGCAAGCGGTGTCTGAGCTGATTTAAACGGTCCTGAAAAATCTGTCAGAGTCTTGTGCTGTAGAGTGAAGCCATCTGGAAAGTAAGGCTTTCCACTCCACGCTTTGCCTACACAGCCAAAAATCACATGTGGGTAGCGTCAACAAAACCCAAACACCTTCTCCTGTCCTGCCTTAAGTTCTGTGTGAAAACAAACGACCTCCAACATGTTTGGAAAACTCATATTTCAAGGTAGACTTTTGTGCTTCAGGAAAAAATATCCCAAAGTGAAAGAGCAGCTTTAGCTTCTGGCACTGCTGAAGAGAAGCCCAAGGAGAGATCTGCTGGCAAATAGCCAGCAGCACAGCAAATCTCAGCCCTATGAACAACACACTACATGGTTTTAGGCAAGTCACTAGGTTGACCTGAGGCAATTGCAAAATAAAGTTCAGTGTCACAGAGTAACAGCGGTGAAAAAGACTTTGCAGGGTCACCTCGTCCACCTTTCTGGTCCCATTGCAGGATCCAATCTAGCTTGCTTTTAAAACTCCTCAGTGATGTAGACCTCACGGTTAACATTCAAACTCTTCCAGAACTTCCCTCTTTTTACCATCATAATATTTTTTTCTAATATAGAACTCAAATTTCCTTTGTTACAGTTTATGTTCTTACCCTCCTCACCAAGGCAATTAAGAATAGCCAGTCCCCCTCACCTCTGACACAGCCTTCTCTGCATCTGAAAACTACTAACCTACTATCTTCCCAGACTCGTCTTTTTAGGCTAAATTACTTTAAATTAGGATTCATATTACAATTATACCCAAAGGCAAAAACCAAGCTGAGGTCCTCCCTAGAACCACACAAATGCAGTTCAAGAGTTCCCTGCTCAAAATGCTTACAGTTGACACAGAAAAGAACAGGAAAATGAAAGTAAAATGGTCAAAGAAAGAGATTGTTCCTATTTTCAAGGTAGGAGCTTGGTACAGATAGACACATCTTTAGTCTTTTCAATAAATCCCATAACTGCAAAGGAGTTTATAGAGTGCTTAGTACCTAACAAAATTATTGCATCTGAAAATCTGGTTATTTCTGCTTCTACTGAGCTTCTAGATAAACTGTTTTGGAATACAACCTGAAGATGTATGAATGTTTGTGACAGAGCGGGGGAACACAAACCAGATCCAAGCATCCCTCCAAAAACCTAATCTAAATACCATTCTTCCTTTTAGGGGAAGCAGGGAGGAGGATTAATTATATTTTTCAAAGCTCTCCAAAGATAGCATTTTTTCTAGAGGAGCTCGAGACAAAATTACCATTACTTGCTTGAAACACTTACATGAACCTTCCTTTTCAGGAAAAACTGAAATAATGAATACAAGTTTAAATGATTCTGTATATCAAATTTACTGTACATGCAAATTTACTTCAGACAGAACCATTATTAACTGCCTGAATGGCCACATTTAGGATTTTCTAAAAATGCCTTCCGAGTTTGTGTGTGCATTCCTTATCATCCAAATGCTTCACTGAGCCATCACTCACCATGTTAATTCATTCCTTTTGACATTAGAGCACGCATAAATTTCCTGCTTGTTGCAATTTTATGCTTTAGCAACATTTTGCATGCCCTGCACTGCCACGGTTTCAAATTTAAAATAGCTCACACAGTAGAGGCAGGTATAGTTCCATCATATCCACAGAATATTAGAGACATTAAGCCAATCTGGAAGGACTACAATATTAGAAAATTAGTATACCCTGAATACATTGTAATAAATGAAAAGTTAATGCTAACAACTAAAAAAAAATCCCCGGGAACAGAATGCCTCTGAAGAAATGTAAACACTACATAGTTTGATTTTGTGTCAGGGTAGGAAGTTGCATGTGAGGATGGAGTTAGACAAACAATTTGATGAAAAAATATGGTCCTAAAAGAACCTCGGGGGAAGCAATAAATCTCAAATTGTTCAGATATAAAACATATCCTCCAACTGGAAAATCTGTTTGGGGGCAGTTAGCCACAGAGCATGCTTGGGTTGATGACTTCAGTTTGTTCATAACCACGTAACTATGGCAGCAAATCATCACTCATCACAGCAGCAGGGCAGGAGTCAAGTCAAACTGCACCTAAAGAATGGAGGAGCTGCAGTACACTGGAGACAGCAGCACTGGAAAAACACACAGAGGTCACAGCCGATAAAGAATCACGCAGAGCGGTTGGAGTCAGAAGGGACCTCTGGAGATCATTTAGTCCACCCCTCATTCCCCGCTAAAGCAGGTTCATCAGAGCAGGTTGCACAGGAACACGTCCAGAATATGCAGTGCAATGCTCTGACTATGGCATGTTACTTGAAGACACAAAAGAGAGGAGTATTTTAGGGGCAGGGTGCATTGCCTCTCCTTTGCGGCATGGGTGAGACCGAAACTGGAACATCATGTATAATTCAGGCAGTCCCTTTGTTTTAACTTGACAAAAAGGTGGAAGAAGAAGCAGAGGTGAGGCAATGGTATGATTTAAGACCTGAAAAAACGCTTTCTGCTGGAAAATGGAAAGTGAATGATGTTTAGTGTATCAACATGGAGTCTATGAAAGGTGAATTGATGTATTAAGAGAAAGAAACCACCAGCTTCCAGGGGACACTTCAGTCTAGCAGAGGGAGTCATAGCAAGAACCACTATCTGGACACATCCCAGATTAGATACACCGTGCAAATATTGAACAGTCAGGATTACTAATTTTTACTACCATTGCCATGGGTCACTTGTCCTTCCTGTGAATACTCCAAATTAAGTCTGAACCCCAAGATGGGATGTCTTTGTTGTACTGAGTTTAGTATAAAAGCAACTGGATATGGTGTAATAACACATATGACATCATGTCGGATGATCCCATGATCCCTTCTGGCTTTTAAACTCTATGAATGAACCTATGACCTTTATAAAACACTGGCAGAACTGGAGAAAATATTTAAATGTATGCGCAATGATTTTCCCATTATGCTAAAACATGCGTCTGCAACACTGTTTCTAGGAACATTCAACCTTGTGTTTTTCCAAACATGGCCTGTACTCCTATACTTTCAGCTCCTGCATTACTGCTTCCATTTATATGCACACTAAGGTAGTATTTCCTGTGATCTCAGCACCATCAGAGTCCTTTCTCTTCTGCCAAAATTGCCTGGTCACCTCCCAGCTCTTCCCCACATAGTCGTGCAGACTACACTTTTCCTTCTCGTGTTTTCCCTGACTGGTGTCCCTCCTGCTGTCTGAGGAATCTCCCAAATTAGACAACACTTCTTAAATTCTCTGTCTCACTTTGGGCCAGTCCTCCAGGATACAGCTTTCTCTGAATACGCAGAATCAAAGAATCACAGAATGGTAGCGGTTGGAAGGGACCTCTGGAAATCATCAAGTCCACCCTGCCAGAGCAGGATCACCCAGGGCAGGCTGCACAGGATCACATCAAGGTGGATTTTGAAAGTCTTCAGAGAAGGAGACTCCACAACCTCTCTGGGCAGCGTGTTCCAGGGCTCTGGCACCCTCACAGTAAAAGAAAATTTTCCTCATGTTCAGAAGGAACTTCCTGTGTTCCAGTTTGTGTCCATTGCCTCTACTATCACTGGGCACCACTGAAGAGAGACTGCTCCCATCCTCTTGACACCCACCCTTCAGATATTTGTAAACATTATATAATTAATGCCTTCTCTTCTCCAGACTAAACAGTCCCAGGTCTTTCCTCATAAGAGAGATGTTCCAATCTCTTAACCATCTTAGTAGCCTCCGTTGGACTCTCTAGTTCTTCCCTGTCTCTTGAACTGGGGAGACCAGAACTGGACACAATACTCCAGATGTGGCCTTACCAGGGCAGAATAGAGGGGGAAAAGAACTTCCCTCAACCTGCTGGTCACGATCTTCTTAATGCACTCTAGGATACCATTGGCCTTCTTGGCCACAAGAGCTGTCCAATGGATAATTTATTGTCCACCATGATTCCTACCTAGGTCCTTTTCCGTGGAGCTGCTTTCTAGCAGGTCTACCACTAACCTGTACCGGTGCATGGGGTTATTCTTCCCCAGGTGCAGGACTTTATACTTGTCCTTGTTGAATTTCATGTTGAATTTCATACACAGACACATGCCCCTTCCCTAGTTTTTAATCCTTTCTCTCTTCCCATCCCAGACTCTGCATTGCCAACACAGGCCATTCAAGACATTTTGCACCAGTTGTGCCATATCATGTTTATATGTACATTATCTGCTGAGGATGACTGTATGGTAAGGGGACTTAGTTCAAAACTCTTTAATGGTGGTTGAAATAGAAGCACCTAATTTAAAACTAGATTGGGCCAAAGCTCAAGGCTGATATTTTCAGCATGCACACAGAAAGAAAGGCCCATATCTAATTCCTGTAGATGTCTTGTAAATGCCTGTCAGTATATTGCAGACAGGTCTTGCACCAGTGCACAGACTGAGCAGGCAACCCCCAAGCGTGGCCTGTCTTTGCTGTCAGTGGCTCTTTGATGACATCTCTCCATGTATGCTTTCACTTTAAGACAGAGCTAAAACTGTCCCTCTGTGAGGGACAATTCAAAGCGTAAGAAGTTAGTTTCTTTTCCTTTACAATTTGGAATTGTTGATTGACACACTGTTGATTTTGGGTGTTGATTGACAGCCACCTGAACATAAGCCAGCAGTGTGCCCAGGTGATCAAGAAGGCTGATGGCATCCTGGCCTGCAACAGGAATAGTGTGGTCAGCAGGAGCAGGGAGGGGATCATTCCTCTGTACTTGGCTTTTGTGAGGCCTCGTCTCAAATACTGTGTCCATTTTTGGGCCCCTCTCTACAAGAAGGACATTGAGGTGCTGGAGAGGGCACAGAGGCGGCTACAAAGCTAGTAAAGGGTTTGGAGCATGTGTCTTATGAGGAGAGGCTGAGGGATGTGGGGCTGTTTAGCCTTGAGAAAAGAAGGCTGAGGGGAGATCTTATTGCCCTTTACAAGTACCTCAAGGGAAGTTGTAGCAAGGTGGGAGTTGGTCTGTTCTCCCTGGTGACAAGTGACAGAAAAAGAGGAAATGGCCTGAAGTTGAACCAGGGGAAGTTTAGGCTGGATATTAGGAAGGATTTCTTTCCAGAAAGTGTTGTCAGGCATTGGAATGGCCTGCCCGGGGAGGTGGTGGAGTCATCATCCCTGGAAATGTTTAAGAGCCGGGTAGATGTTGTGTTTAGGGACATGGTTTAGTGGTTGGGATAGGAATAAGGTTGGACTTGATGATCTTGAAGGTCTCTTCCAGCTGAAATTATTCCATGATTCTATGATCCTATAAGTGGCAGGAAGCACAAGAGCTATACACACTATCCCAGCATTTGTCCCATTTTCCAACATCCAACATGCTACCTACTATAAAGTCTCAAGCAACCCAATTTCACCCTCATATCCAATCCAGCTTTGAGCAGGAGGTGGGACTAGAGCCCTTCCAAGTTCCCTCTCAAGTTCCCTCCCAACCTGAACTACCCCTATGCCCTACAGTTCCATGATCATATTTCATTGCCTATCTGTGATGGAGCTCTGCACAGAGCCTCTTGCAAGAATCATGGTTTATTTTACCTGGTTTGGCTCTGGGTCTGTTACTGCTCTCAACACTGTAGATCACACACTTGGGGAAAAAGAAAGGAAATGAGAAAATGGTGGGCAGGTCCACCTGACCATAAATAGTATATAAGCAGGCAATGAAGTATTTTACACATAATCCTCTCTCTAAAACCAGCTAATAAGAGCCTTTACCCTAAATAAAGGGATTTTGCTTGTGTTTATTTCATGTTGATGCTCTTTTCTCATAGCCCTGACTCCTGAAGTCTAGTTAGAACTTTTCTGCAGGAGATAACATACGTTAGTGTGTCTCACCCTCCCATCTTTGTCAACTGGCCCCAGCCCCTCTTTGTTTACTGCCTTGCTGTTTTCACTCACTCTCGCTTGCACTTGCAGAGAGAATAGTTAATGGCTATCAGATGTGCATTGGGCGTCACACCCCAGCACATGCCTGGCTGTGATTTATCACCCTCCGCTTCCTGGCACACAAGGCAGCCCAACATCTGGTTGTGACTAGTGCCCTGTTTTGGTTTGAGGTTCCTTTTCTCTCACGGCATCTTGCAAGCACTGAGAAGCAGAAATGATAGACAGAGCAAACCAGTCCACGTTGTGCTGGAGCAGGGCTTCTGTCTTGCCATAAATCAAGTAGGGGGCAACTTCTAGCAACGTGCACCTACAAAGCACAGTCTGTTTAATTCCTGTTTAAAATGTTATATGACCACACCCCACCCCACCCCGTGTCCTCCTGACACTCAAGATATGGTTTGCAAACCACTCAGAAGAAGCTTGTTAAAGAAAACTCATTTTTATCCTCTTCACCTTTAGCAATTTGAGGAGCTTCCCAGTTTGTTTCACAGCATGCAGATGGCTTTAAAAATAGGAACCTACTTGATGAAGAGAGCTCAGATTGCCCACTCTCACCATCCAACTCAGGCATCCTAATTATCATGAAATCTAAATTCAAGATGATAATGAACAATTCAAAGAACTGCCAAAGGCTCAGAGCTTAGCTTATAACACTGTCAACGGAGAAAAATAATCACTGGTTCTATGCTGGAAGCCTGCAACAGACAGACCTCATAATTGCCAATCAATCACAAGTGTGAAAAAAATCAATTCTTAATAAACATCACAGAGCTGGTACATCTTGAGGGTGTACCAGTTCCCATTGGAGCTACGAAGGACATTTCAGAAGGTTTGTCTACAGGCAATGATCAAAGTGGGGACTTAAGAGACACCTGTCTGTGATCTTTTAGAAGTATCCTGTGGAATAAAACAAATATCCCAGCACACTTCTACCGTGTTACATTATGTAATTACCATGGGAGTTCATATGCCTTGCTAAAGGTGTTGGTGCAACACAGCAGGGCCTGGTACCTAGGGCCATTTCAGGAGCATTATGAACACAATGTCAGGAGAAAAGCAGTACCGCCACTAGTCTGAATACTCAAAATGGCTTCTCAAGGCAAGAACTGACAAAATGCTGAGAGCTCCAGTACAACAAATGATAGACTGGGAACAGCAGGCCAGTGGCTAAGGTTACCATTAACGCACCTGAGCTCCAAACAGAAACCACTCTTCTGTTGAAATGTTTCCCACTGAGGAATCCTTTATAGCTCAGCGTGAGTTATTCTTTATTTCACATTTTGCCTTTGAATACTCTCCCAGAGTATCTTTCTGACCTAAGAAATGCTTCAGAACAAGCCTGAAATCTGTGAAAAATAATTGCAAAGAAATGTGACATATAAAATAAACTGAAAACCAGTATCAAGACATGTTAGTAGGAGTCCAAATCATATAGAATGGTTTGGGTTAGAAAAGACCTTCAAAGATCCTCTAGGATGTCCCATGGGCAGGAACGTCTTCAACTAGATCATGTTGCTCAGAGACCCATCAAACCTGACTCTGAACACTCCCAATGATGGGGCATCCACAACTGCAATGGGCAACCTGTTCCACTGTCTCACCACCCTCGTCACAGAAAATTTCTTCCTTATATCTAAACTAGATATACTAGGTATACTCTCTACCTGTCTCTCTTTGTCTTTCTAATAAGCTCTCTTCAAGAAACTAGATGTTGAAATTCCCTATGTCACTAACAGGTGGAGACAACCACCTTCCCAAGGCACTTCAGCCCACCCTACAATAGCTGTCCTGGATTCTTGGACTGATCTATTCACAGAATTACAGAATAACAGAATGTCTTTGGTTGGAAGAAACCTTCAAGATCATCTAGTGATGATCTTGATGATCTTCAACCCAACACTGCAAGCTCACCACTAAACCATGTCCTTGAGCACCAGGTCCACATGCCATTTAAATGCCTCCAGGGATGACGACTCCATCACTGCCTTGGGCAGACCATTCCAGTGTTTGAGAATGCTTTCAGGGAAGAAATGTTTGTTAATATCCAGACTCAACCTCCCCTGATGCAGCTTGCATCCATTCCCTCTGGTCCTGTCACACGTAACGAAGGAGTGGAGGCTGTCCCCCTCCTTGCCCCAACCTCCTTTCAAGTAGTTGGAGAGAGCAATAAGGTCTTCCCTCAACCTCCTCTTCTCCAGACTAAACAAGCACAGCTCCCTCAGCTGCTCCTCATAGGACCTGTGTTCTAGGCCCTTCACGAGTCTCATTATTCTTATTCTTTGAAGTCATCCACCTCTCTCCATCACCTAGAAAAGCAAGATTTCACCAAGATTTTCCCTCCCTTCTTCCCTACATTTCTCTCCTCACCCTTCTTTCCCTACTAGCTATCTCTATGCCCACACCCTTTCTAGCTATCTCTATGCCCACACCCTTCAACTTGATCTCTCCTCCCTTGCCCAGTCAAAAGTAAGCTGGTTTCACTTAAAAATCTAAACAGTCACCTTTTTTGACTTTAGTTTTCTGCTATTTCAGTGAATTGAATGAACTAATTTATCAAACAACCAGCAAGAGCAAGCTACCAGGTTCACCCTGCATTGGTGTTAAAGAGCTTATAATTCAGCTCAAGTCATGTCATAAGTCAAATGTCTAAGCAACCTTGTACACAGAGTTGCTCATCTACTCACAGAATAAAGCTAATGAGTGAAATATCTGAACAACAAACTCTCCTTTCTCTTCCTCCACACCATAAATTAGATATTCATAACACTCGTGAAAGAGCTATGTTGAAGACAAACCCGTGGCTCATGAAGCACAAAGCCTCGAGCACAAAAGAACCTTTGTTCAAACAAATTCAGAGACATGTGAATGGCAATAAAACTCACCTATGTGCAAGTATTACCATCTGGACTTAAAAACAGCCCTGATGGATGCAAAAGGTGAAGGAGACCTTCTGAGTTATTGAAAATGTGTATCTAAGTATAACTTTTCTTACAGCTGCATGGGTGCTGCGGTGACTGTGTCTAGGCTTATAAATAATACAGGTCAAGGCTTATTCTCTGACCCTCAGGGCAATAGGCACAGCTTGTGTCCATATGGCTAAACTTTCTCCCTCCCATACAGCATGGCTTCATTCATACTGCTTACTGGGAAGAGCCACTGGCCCATGCTAGCTCCCAAACCATGCCTGGATGAGGACTAGTTAGCAGGGAGCAAAGCCAGGGCAAAGAGCAGAAGAACAATTAAATAGTTTGGGTGGGTGCTCAAGCCCACGCCCTGGACCTGGGCAGTTTGCTAGTATGGATGCAGACAGTGAGAGTAGTCAGAGACACTGACAAAAAGTCATATGTCTGTATATTTAATATAAATAGAGTTTGATCAGAGGTGAGCTAAAGTCAGAATTTGCAATGCAAATACTGCAGAAAGAAAATTAATTTTTGCCTTCCTCTCAGCTAATGCAATTGTGCTATAAAACTTCCCTAACAGCATATTCCTACTTAGCGCCTATTTATATGTAGTATCCTATATTATTCCTGTCTGGATCTTACTTACTATTGTTGATAAGTAATCTGACTCCAATGTTTTAATGTACAAAAGTGTCATCACAAACCAGGGTTTACTAATTCCACAGATAAAATCTATCTTCCAGGCAAGGCTGACTCCCCACTGTACAGCTATTCAGAAAGGTGTGGGAACACCAACACTCATTCTACACAGTATTCCCCTGTCCCAGAAAAGGTGTTTTGGAGACGCAAGGCTTCATGTGCCTCTAGCATGAAAGTAAAAATGAAATATTCTGAAAGACGCACTGTTTGCCTTGCAGTATTAGCGTCAAATGCGGTGTGGTCTTGAGAATCAGGGCTGTGCAGCTTCTCAGAAAATGAGGAAAGAAAAATGAGCAGTAGCCTTCAGTGCGACCACTGTGTGTTCTAGCATTTCATTTATGGCTTGCCTTCACCAGATGATTAACTTGCTGTTAATCTGAACCCTCTCCGTTCAGAGGCTCCACATCAGCAGTATCTTGGAAAGATCAGTGTCTTTCAGGACTTTCTCAAAAGCAAACTACAGAAACATGGTGTGCTATTAAGGCAAGTACTAAACTAGCTGGAAAAGTGTTTAGAGTTATCAGTGATTCATTTTTCACAGTGAAAGGATACATCAAGTGGGTTTTGCAGAGGTCAGTCCTAGATCCGGTTCTAATTAAAATATTTTCATTTTCCTGGACACAGAGTACTTGGATGATGACCAGGATGCTGGAATATAGATAATCTTTATTACATTTGCAGATGATACCAATCTAGGAAGGACTGCACTAAACGGAGAGGGAGAGAACTCAACATGATCTTGAGATACTGGAGATAGCAGACCAGTCCAAGATACCACAGTCAACCAGGAACAATCCAGGGCAAAATACAGGATGAAAATCAGCTTTCCATATAGCACTCCTGCAGATCACATGAGCGAGCATCAACCAATGATGTTAAGTGGCTGATGGACCTCCAAGCAGAAGATCTAAATCCTTTCCTTTTGCTTAGCAGTGGTAAGATATCAGCTAGGGAACTGTACCTGGTGTGGGGCTCTTGGTTGCAAGTGTAACATGGACCTCCAGGAGAGAGTCCAGAGGAAAGAAAAAGAACAATCGCTAATTTAGGCCTTACTTATACTGTCACCATAAACAGCAGAAGGCTGAGAAGGAACTTTGTGATGTGAAAACAGACCTAATAATCTGTTTTCTGTGCTTATTTGGACACGTGAGAAGTAACGGACTAAGAGAAATTGGCTAGAAAATTTGGATAGTCACTAGGAAAATACTTCTAACGGAAAGGAAAGCATGAATGTGCATTGCCAGAAGAGTCTCCCCTGACCAAATATCTGCCAGGAGTGGTCAGTGTCCATTCTCCTTGGTGACTAGTGAGTTCCTGAAAGGACCTTACTGTTGAATGACTCAAAAGTGAAGCAGTTTCCTCTCCATGTGGACAAGAATATCCTGACAAAGCCAGCTTGTGTTAGCAACTTTAAATTGCCTGCTAGCCATAGACACAGAACTATTGCAAACCATTCATGGTTTCCCAGTTGCTTTCCCAAATCTCCAGAGCCTTTCAGACTTCATCCAGACTAATTCAGTCACAGTCACCCTTACCTGGATATGACAACTCAGCCTCAATCATCTTGCTTCTCCAAGGTGGCAGTGATAAGGTCTATATTAAGTCACCAATAATCATCATAATGTTGCCAGTTGACCAGAAGCTCTTACCAAACCATTTTTTAACTTTATAAGGGTGGCAGAAAAGCATCTAAGTTAAGGAGGCAGATAGAAAACACAAATCTGTCCTGTGGGAGCTAAATAAAAGGTGACATTTATGTCATCTGGGCAGGTCAGCTACACAAGCCAAAGACCCAGTAAGCAAGGAGTGGAAGAGGTGGCTGGGGTTTTCAAATCCTTACAGACATGACAAACTATGTACCAGAAATTTAGTCCAAATGGATTTCTTTTGCACTCCCCCATGCAGCCAACCATTACCAGCAGGGAAAAGATGTTCCAAACCAACAGCATGCCAGGAAAAAAGCAACACCAGAAGAATTCTCCAAGTATTACTGGGGATTTTGGGTGTGCGCATGTGCAGAGAACTGTAGGAAATGCCTTCCCATACCCCAAAACATGCCTCAGCAGGATCAGACCTTCCATCCCCTGAACATGAGGAAAGCAAAACACCCAAGAATCACCTCTGTATTATCACAAATCCTGTCCCCTCTCTTCCATAAATTATATAGGATAGTGATTTGAAATATAAAGCTTCTCATTAGATTCTCTTGTGAGACAGTTCAGTGTTTGATTACTATTTTCAAGCGGTATAAAAGCTAGCAGTCATCAGGCTGACAGGTTACATCCTTGAAGGAAGATGGTATTTCTATTTACCTTCTGCACTTCTGCCTTGGAACAACAAACTGTCACTTCTTCATACCAGGTTTAAATGACCCCACCACTCACCTCCACATCTTCACTCTGTGTCTTTGGAGCTGCTCAATATGTATTTTCTTTCCTTTCTTCTTGCCTATTGCTTCAGAGAAGCACATCTATACATTTACCGAGGGATGTATCCTACCTTGTCTCACTCCTGCCCATCCAATGTGTTTTATAAAGCAGAGCATGATTTGAATGGGAGATTCCACAATGTGAAGTTTGTAAATCATCATCTAAGTGTTTCAGAGTGCCAAAGCCTGAAATACCCAAGCATTCAGCCAGTGACCAACAGTGTCCTGATTCTGGCAGTCAGCGGTGTTGTTCTAGCAGTGGATGTTGCTTGACACCTAACCCAAACAAATGCATCATCCTGGCACAGCAGAGGAAAATAGAAGAAGGAGACAAGGCAGGCTTTCTCTGCAGTCACTACAACAGATAGAGGAGAGTGCCAGAGCTGTGACCACTGGCATGAAGGATCTTGCTGGTGTTACTACACCAGCCATAGCAAAAGCAAAAGCCATACGGTTGGTCCCAGTTGTACAGAAGAAGGAAAACCCTAGTGCAGCAGCTTGGATTCTGCCTGCTTTTTCTTTGCACTCACTTTATTTCTTACTCTGGGCACACCACCTATTTAAGGCAGGATTCATGACGCAGCAATCAGGCACACAAATTTCACTTCAGGGAGAAGGTAAGTGTTTAACACTAACAAAATGAGTCACCAAAAAAAATAGTGATTTCCTGCCCAGGCACCCCACTAGATTTCCTCACACCTAGACTTACATTGACATCTAAGGTTGGCATCCTCTGCGCATGCCTGGGAACACCACCGGCTTGGCTAAGCACCCCTGAAGGACCCATCTCCTGCAGCAGTCTCTTGCCACGCTGACAGCACTGCCTTCAGTGCAAAGCCCAGCAGTCACAGCCACTTTCCATCAAAAAAGTGCACGCAACGCTCACCTCCTGCAACCTTGTCAGTGAAGTTTGGGAAACAAGAGATGCGCTCCCAAATCCCAGCTTAGTCTCAGGAGGGCTTAATAATTTCCACATCCAGAGAGCCCCACTGAAGGAGTTGCCTTCTCCTCCTGGTGTAGCTCAGCAGCTGCACATCCCTGAATCCAAAAGCCACAGGGCAGAGCCTTCCTGTGAAGCTTTGCCACTACATGGATGGACTTGAATTTTGCAACCCTGTTGAGGAAGGGCTGTGTCCTGTACAGCAGCCGTGATGGTCCATACTGTTGCTCTTCTCTCAGGAGCAACAGCAACAAAAACCTGGCCAGCCCAGCTGTCTAGGTGACGACCACCACAAACGTTTCCTTGCTTCAGTCATCGGCCATACAACCATACACCTATTGGGTGCTACAAGCGGGCCCTGGTCACAGAGGCAGAAAATCTGCTGCCAGCACAGCATTTGGCTGCTTCAGTCCTCAAACTGAGACTGGGAGAACTGGTGTCTGGTCCCAGTTCCTGGCTGATGCACACAAGCATCTAAGTGCTCATGTGGATCATGCTTTACATCCCTCCTGGCCTCAGTTCTCCATACAGCATCTCCCAGCCCCCTCTGGGGTACCAAAGGCTAAAGAAAAGCTTTTGAGTGACAGTAAGTGGGACCTGCAAGTCACTCTAATAGACAGGTACAGCTTTTTCCACTGCGGGCACTACAAGAGGAAAAGAGTAAAAACACATCCACCTTCCCTTGGACTTCAAAAAGAACCAAATCTTGATCCAAACTTTTTAATGAAGGTTGCAAGCTGGAGGACTCTTCATAGAAAGAGTTAAAAAGCATCCTGAGAAAAGAGGAGCTACAGCTCCTGCTGCCCTAACACTCTCAAGACTGTGTCATTCTTTCGCTGGCCCCCACTACAGTTTTTATATGGTTTTCTTGCTTTCCTTTCTGCTCTCTTTCATTACCATTTCCACAGCATTTCAATCAAAGTTGCATTTCCCCGCTTCTCCTCTCCAGCCCCTTACATTCCTGGAAGGAAAACAAGGACAGACGGAGCTGGCTGCCCATAAAGAGCTGTTCTCACAACGATAGCAGCGCTTTCCAATAAAACTTCAGCAGCCTGGCTGTGTTGCCTGTGCTCAGGTTCCCTGCTTTAGGGCACATCTGCAGAGATACAGCAGCTTCAGATGGGTGACATAAATAACAAAGAATCATTCTTAATAATCAAGCAGCTTCAGCTTTGCCAAAAAAAGTAGCTGATACACCCATTCCAGCGACTGTGTACTTATAAATATCTTGATCTCTGGAGCTTCTCTCCCCCCAGAGCTGGTGGCTGAAACAGTACCAGGTTTGATTTTTCTCGTAGTTGACTTGTTTATTGCCAAATTTCAAAATAAAATTTAAAACTATATATATAAAAAAAAAAAAAAAAAAAAAGTTTAAAATCCACTTTTTTTTTTTGCTTGATTTATGAAGTGCCTCTAAGTAAGCACATGCATGCACACATAACAACACACAGGGCTGTGGTTCCAGCTGCATGGGAAAAGTGACAACAGCAACTCTCACTGCATAATAAGCACTACCTGAGCAAGCCCTTTTCTTTGTCTGTGAAGGCTCCGAGCCAGATCTTTGGTAGGAGGCAAAACTGCACCACTTCATTAGTTTCCTTCAGGATGTGAAATGACGCCTTTTTTTGTTTCTTTTTGAAAAACTTCAGTTAAACACAGACACGTACATGAAAGGCAACTATCAGCCCTTGGTCAGTTCAAACTAGGCTATCCCTGCATGTCCAAATAGTTTAATAGCCCTAGCTTTAAGCCTTTACAAGCATATCTTCCTGTCATCAAAGAGGAAGACTGCTTAATTTTGATTTTAAAGGGCAGAAGAAAAGCATATTAATCTTCAACTCGTCTTTGGTTAACAAGAGTGCTGTGTATTCTGTCCCACAGCAGCACTCACCATCCAAGATGCCCTTGCAGCTATCTGACGAGCAGGGGCTCTTGCATCACTCGCATAAACTCAATACGTAAGTCACTGAGAAGCAAAACAGGGCTTTTAGCAGGAACAGAGGTCATTTGCTCTATCTTGCATGCTTTAAGTGGCTAAATGTGAGCAAAGCATTTTGAGCCCCAAGACACGTCCCGTGCTAAAGCCGGCTCCAGCAAAGGGGGTGTGCACAGGGTGACACAGACCTGCAGCTCCTGCTGAGCTCTGTAAAAGAACTCAAAACTGCATCTCCAGAGGTCCACGCTCTGAGATTTACTCTGACTTCTGCTCTCCTCCCCAGGCCTATGGAAGTTCAGATATTTTTTGTTGTTTGCTAAAACACACTAAAATGAGAGAAGGAATGTCTTTTCCCAAGTTACCTCATTCATAAGGGCAGCTCCGCCAAGACAAACAGGTCCTAAGTGTGATTACACTAACTCCAGTCATGGGAGAGAGCTCCCACCACATTAATGTGCATGCTTGCATCATAAGTACCTGGAATTATTAGTATTCATGGTGCATGAAATTATGTTTCTGACTTCCTCACCTAGCCACACAGATAGGAGAGAGAGGGAATTTCAGATCCTTCCTGCCCTTATGTGGCTGAGCACCTCTGAAAGCCACTCAGCAGCCTTGAAAACACCAAGATGAGCGTGGGGTCATCACAAGGTGCTCCCTGAACCGAGGTCTTCTCAGGAATACATGCCAAAAGGAACACCAGAGGCCAACAGCAATTCAAGTTCTCCCCTGGTGAAGTCTCTTCTACCACAGGCTTGCCTTGTTAATCACACGCTCACCTCCATATGCCTTTCCCCTCATCTCATCAGAGCCATCCTATAAACAAACAGCAGTTAACACCCTCCCAAGCAAAAGGACCACAGACTTGACAAATAACCCCTATATTGTGCCTCAAATACCAACTAATTAACTCTCAGAAACCCCATCTATGTTGTAAAACCAGCACAGCATTTATCTTTCACAACTGAGAAAGCTACACCATGGAAGGTAATTGACTTGGCCAAGCCACCAAGGCAAATTAGCACCAGAGTAAACTAAAGACAGTAGAGCTGCTTCCTTGCTCTGCCCAACAACTGCCTACGTGATCCCAGGCCTGAAGGGGTATCAGGACTTCTCTGCTTCAGAAGGCCTTCAACAAATCCATTTATGGTGTTCAGACAGAATTTTACCCACAGATACCATGTAAGCACTGGTGGTAACTACTTGGAGGTCTGGGCATAGGTACTTTGGCCATGCCAGGTGGGAAAATATAGATATTAAAAACCCTATTTACCTAATGCATTGTCTGGCTATTTATCTGTCTAAAAAAATTTAGCAGACCCCCCAGAAACAAAAGAAAAGCTAGTTCAGTGCACAGACAGAACTTTTCTTGTGTTATGCACCACTAGCAAATAGATATTGAATGGAGGTGCCTTATCCATAGGTAATTAGTGTACCAACAGGCTTAAGATGGGAGAAGCAGTCCCTCAAAGTCCTACTTTATCCATTTTGGTCACTGGCTCAGAGTTACCGAGCAGCCCTCTGCCACAACCTCAGAGCTGCTCTGCACTGCACAGGTTGCTGCACTACGAGCAGTTGTTGGCTTTTCATTAACATAGATTGTAACATAGGTGACAACGGGCAAAGAGCAAATTAAATCTATCTCCTCAAAGGGACATGAGTTCATTACGGTGCGTCTCGTGCACAGCATTTATCATCCTCCCAGCAGCAACAAACTCAGGACCAACAACAACAACAACGAAAAGGCTTGATCCCTTTCCAGGGAGTTCTTGTCTGCAAAATCCTCCTTATGAAAGACAGATGTGAACCTGACAGTCCAGTCAGATGCAGAAAGCCCTGGTAAATGCAGGAATGAATATTCTCGCACACAGAATTGGCAAGAAATAACAAGGAGATTCAAACAATGAAAGAAGTAAATCATTTCAATATGACAGACTGGATTTGAGAACTATTTCAGGCCATGGACAGAGAAATCAAAGACCATCATCTCCGGCAATCCCAAAGGAAAACAAACCTTTCTTTTCCCCAGAAAGTAAAGTTATAAGCCAAGGTGAAGCGAATTGAGCCTGAGGAAGGGAATGATCCCTATTCAGCGAGGCACATTGCAATAATCAGAGTTGCACACATTACCGGAGACATAATTTAAAGCAGAGATCAAATTCTACAAAGCAAGACAAAAAAAGAAAAGCAATAGTAAAGGAATGCTATGAGCAACAGGAAACCCCAGCACTGACAGGGCCTTGCTGAACACTACACAAACCATACAGCACAAGCCGCACCTGAGAGGACCTTTCATACTGCACAAATATTCAATCCCCCTGCCAGAATGCATGTGTGATTTCTCTTTGCTTTTTATTAGCTAAGATCTAGTCTAATGAAAGCTTTAAGTCTCTCTAACCAGCAGGAATAAGAAAGATGTCAGCCAAATTTCCTGGATTGAGACAAAACAAAAGGAAAGTTTGGGAGGTCTGAGGCTTACCTTAGACCCTGGCAGCAAATGTGGCAGCACCACATTGGCTTCCCCCATCACAAAAAGTACCCAAGCCCACTTTTAGGGTGATGTCAACAGCAGCTTCTCAAGTTGAAAAAATCACCGTTGTTCAAAAATGCAGAGCACCCAGCTAAAAACAGCAAGGTGACAAAGGGCAGCTCAACAAATCTTAGCCCACTGATGAATGCCACAGAAATCACACAGATGCACCAACCCCTCAGATCAGTCATCAACAGACAGGAAACTTCACACTCCCAGAAATGTGTGTCCAGGTGGTGACAAGCTGGAAAAATTAACCAGGATAGAGAATTCCAGGCCCAAAGCAATGCTCTCTTCAGCTGCCAAATGTAACATCCCTGCTTAGCAACTCTGCAAAGATAGGAGATGCTGGCTGTATTAATTCTCAGCCTTTGTGTCTTCTCTTATTTTTTTTTTTTACCAATTTGAAATCATGTCTCAATTCTCCCTTCAAATGGATTATTACTTCAATTGCTTTCTTGTAAGCTTCTTTCATTTCAAGTTAAAGTGTTTCCAAGCTTTCTCTCTAATCAAGATAATAGCAATTAATTTAGAAAGCTTGATTCATAGGTGAGTTAGGTCCATTTATCCTTCTCTGACCTGCAAAACAATCAGCTTTGACTCTTACAATCCCTTGGGAGATGAGGACGACATTTTAGGGAGGGATACTGAGATTAAGAAAATACAAAAAATATATAACAGTGTGTGCTATTCATCTACCAGCTGTTTTGGGGTAACATGACTCTTCTACACTTGCCTCCTTTGTGTTAACTTTCACAGCCAGGGACATACAATTTCTTCAGTCTTCCAATTGCTTTTCTCCTTAGAAAGATGCCAAACCTTTTCTTTTTTTGCGAGCTAGGGGGATGATCTCAGAAGTTTCTAATCACAAGCGTTTCTGCTGTGGGTGACTGCAAGTGATGATGCAAACTATGCGAGCCCTGTTCCAATACAAGAGCGTAAAAATGCAGCCGCTGCTGCTTGGAACACGGCCACCACTTAGCAGAGCAGAAACACACCACGGGTTCCTCGGACAGGCAAGAGGGACTCATCTGTGCAGCAAGTGAAAGGTTAGGTAAAGATGGGGGGATTTGCACGGACAGAGGAGACATGTCCATTCCAGTGTCATTGGCCTGGGCATCAGTGCAAGACTAACTCATGCAATGATCCCCAGTAGCCCTTCCCTAATGTCCTCTTCCTCCCTTATCTCCCTATGCATCCCACTGCTGAGGCAAAAAAAATCCAGGTGTTGGCTTGCTGCAACACTAAAGTCTCTACGTATAGCATAAAGTTGCCTTTTTCCAGCCAAGACCATACATAAAAACATTACCTATCCTCCTTCTTGAACCCAGGAGAGTCCCATACATGCCTGCAGCTCACCACTAAAAAACACACTCAGTCTCACATTGTTCTTCTCCTTCCATAGTTCTTGTTCATCTGCTCCCATATTTATCAGTGTGAAATCAAGTTATGTATTTGAAAACATCTATCAACTGTCTGACATTTGAAAATCTATTTACAGTGCTTGCCTTCTCATTAGCCTCTTTGCTTTACAACCCTTATTTTCTTGAAGTGCCATTTTGGAATATTGATTTCACTCAACTTGAAAATGAAAATGAGCTTTCTTGAAGAAAATTAAGTATATATTTTATAGTCAACAGACAGGAAAGTCTCTCTGAGTCATTCTTCCATAGACAAATAATTGGCCCATTTAAGAGGGCGTTGTAATGTTGTATAACTGAGAAGACCAAGGGCTAAGTGCTGGTGTGCTGGGAAGATTGGGTGTTCAAAAACTGCTCCCAGTCCAGCATAATCAGACCCATTTATTCAAGTCTGTGTTTCCACTTTTCCCAGTTGCTATGATAAAGAGCTCGCACCAAAACTCCTTCTGTTCTCTACTGCATCTATCACCGCGCTACAAGCCCTGCAGCTCTCTCCATTAAGCTTTTGGTAAAAGGTGGGTGAGTGGGACTGGATCTTCTCCAGCAGATGGAGAAGGTAAGTGACATTGGCTCATTTTGTACATAAACATTTTGCCAGTAACACTTTATCAATGAGATGTGAAAGATCACACACCTGACACAGCTATGCAAATAGCGTACCTCATGCTGGGGCCAGGAACTCTATTTGCTGCCTGGTTCCTCCTTCCAAGCAGTGGAGTTAAACTACATGAGCAAAAAACCTTTTTTATAGAGAGACTAGTTAAGTCTCTACTGGGAAATTTATTAATTGGCTGATAGAGTTGTAGATCTCAGTAAGTAAAGCAACCTTCTGTTTGAGGAGGAATGAAAAAGGTATCGTTACAAAGGATACAGATTGCGTTCATTGCAGGGCTGTGAACAGTCAGACATTAGAGATGGCTCCACTTTTTCACCAGAAGAAAGCCCTAAAATCCTCTGTGCATCATGGCACAAGTGCCTTCCCACCCCATCCAGAGGTTTATCATGCGTACTAAACCCTGCATGTCACCCAGTGCCCTACCACAGGGGGAAGTGCCAGGATGTTAAAAGACCTTTGCAAGCCCTTAAGGGGCTTCACATGTGCAGGCTCCAGCTGTGCATCTTCATACCAAGTAAAAGAACTGGAGGAACGTTGAACGAAGATTTACAACCAAAATAATTTCAAGCAAAGTAGAGATCTAGTGAGGTAGGAACTCCCTCTGCAAAGCTTCTTCCTTAAGGAGATGATCATCAGCTGCTGAGCTGCCTCAAAAAAGGGCTTTTTCTGCAGCGTCAGCAGTCACTCATTGCTCATGGATTATTATTGTCATTGATCACTGCTGGCCACTAAAACAGACAGATTGGGGGTTTATCACAGGGAAAATTACTAATTATTCAGTTATAGCAGACAGCCTGCAGAGTGGGAATGTACTGACCCACAGAGCACTGGAGATCTCAGCAGATGGGTGCAGAAAGGCTGTCCGTGTGCCATGGATGACAAGATCCCTCTCCAGCACTGCCTTAATTAAGCAAAGCAACCAGATTGCTTTACAGAGCTATAGGCCTGCGGACATGCCTCTCATACATTCTGATCGACCATCTTCAGTTCATTTGCCATAGGAGTGCCCCAAGACTAAGCAGCACTTTAGGTTGAGGACACAAGCATGGGTTCAAGCCCTAATCCACTGCCCATGAATGTTGGTAACCACCTAACCCTGAGAGGAGTATCCTCCTAGAATCATAGTATCATTAAGGTTGGAAACAACCTTCAAGACCATCAAGTCCAACCATCTACTAAATATTATCAGAACCACTAAACCATGTCCTGAAGTGCCACAATTAGACATTTTTTAAACACCTCCAGGGATAGTGATTCCACCACCTCCCTGGGCAGCCTGTTCCAAGGCCTCACCATTCTCTCCGTAAAAAAATGTTTCCTAATATCCAACCTAAACCTCTTCTGGTGCAACTTAAGCCCATTTCCTCTCATCCTATCACTAGTCACCTGGGAGAAGAGACTAACACCCACCTCACTACAACATCCTTTCAGGTAGTTGTAGAGAGCAATAAGGTCTTCTCCCAGCCTCCTCTTCTCCAGACTAAACAACTCCAGGTCCCTCAGGAGCTCTTATCAGACATTTTCTCCAGACCCTTTACCAGCTTTGTTGCCATGCTCTGAACATGCTCCAGCACTTCAATGTCTTTTTTATACTGTGGCGCCCCAAACTGAACACAGTGCTCAAACTGCAGCCTCATCGGTGCTGAGTACAGGGTCACAATCCCTTCTGTACTCCTGCTGGACACACTGCTTTTGATACAGACCAGGATGCTGTTGGCCTTCTTGGCCACCTGGGCACACTGCTGGCTCAACCTAGACCTTCTGCAATGAGCCAGTCAAGACAAATCTTAGGCTGAAGTCATCTGTAATATGACTAGACCTGCACGCTTCTTCCCAGAAGCTGAGGAGGAAGTCTCTTCTCCAGTATCACAGCTCAGATAATCTCATCACATGCTTCCCAGCATCATATAGGAGAAGACCACTTCCCGCCACAGCCTCAGCCACATTGCAGAGCTGTGACCTGCCTCCTCCTAGCCAGAGTGCATGCTTAGACTCATGGCAATGTCTGCAGGGAAACAGAAGACACTCTTGGCCAAAGTCCAGCCCTCAACAGTAACACACCAGATAAGGAGAGCTGCTTCTCCTCCATGTCTTGCCTCCAGGCAAGAAAAACTTTTTCCACATATGTGAGAATTTTCTCTTTAGAGTTTGGTCTGAAACTAGCATGAGTTCCCATTTAATGTGAGTTGTGAGGATGTGCTTAATGCAGCTGCCATCTACTGCAGTGCCCAAACAACTCTCATTCTCCAAAACATTGCTCTTCACAACTTTGTGGTGAAGCAGGGCACTGCTCTGAGTCTTGTTTTACAAAACCCCATCTAAGATGCTCACCCATGTTGCCTGTCTATGGCAGCCCAGGGACATGGACACGTATCACCAACAGGGCTGATACTACCAAGAACAATTGGAAAGAGCATTCCCATGCAGATTTTTGCTTAGAAAAAGCAAAGAATAAAAGTCCATCAGAACTGTTGCAGAAAGAAACAGCCCTTGGAAACCTTCAGGCCAGAGTATCAGGTGCAGGGGAGTCTTCTACATCTGAGGAAATGGGACAACTGGAAATAAGGAAGCATCTTGCTGCAAACCTGACAGACATCTGTATTTCTTCATGCTACTCCTGGGCCTAACATTAAAAATTATTAAATATCTTTAGCTAGCTATGTCCTGAAAGAACAGCCACATCATGTGGGAAGTCCCCCAAGGTGTCAGGACTGAAACTAAGCCCTGGAGATTCCAAAAGGGCACAACTTCACCACCTGGGCTGAAGAAGCAGTGGTCCCTTTCAGTCCCAAATGCAGAGTTTAAGGCACAGGGCTACAGTGACAAAAGGGCTTTAGCAGAGTCAACCTGTGCACAGTCAGCTCAGCACAGCTAAACACAAAAGCTGCGGGGTCAGCTCCCAGAGGATGAGATGTGATGTGCTCAGAGAATATACCCCTGAGAAGCCTTATGGAATTACATCTGGCCCCTAGAGCAGGTGGGCTGGAGCTAATGAGTCCAGCTGAATTTCCAGCTCCATGTCTTATTAAAGTAAATCCCTACATAACGCTATTGACTGATCATGGCAGATGCCACTTGCTGCTTGCAAGGGAGGCAAAGGAAGCTTCTGGGTAGGGCAGGACCTCCAGATTCAAAACCTGGTGAGAAGGAGTGATGTCCCACTGTTTCAAGGGGACAGACATTACCCAATGGGCCAAACACCAAGACGAAGAGAATTGTGAACTTTTTGAAGTCATTCTTAATATCACCATTGAACTTACCAACAGCTACAAGAAAGGCATTTAAGATAGTTTCCCTCTTACATTAACTATAAAAAACAAGACCTATCAGCCAAAGCTGTCTTTAAGTGACAGCTTGTGTTTATATGTGAATCTGGATCTATACAACAGGAGGATCAGGAAACAGGTAGCCTATAGAGTAGATACTTGCCTTAAAAATGTTGTCATTGCAATGTTCACATTTGCTCCTAATCCATCTTCAGGAAACCTTCAAATATGAAAAGTTATTAAATCCAGAAACAATAAATTATCTACAAGGAAAAGGCAGAAGAGGCAGCTCCCTTAATCTCCCAATAAAGAAGCAAAGGAAATTGCATCATACCCAGATGGGAGACCGATGTGGCTGGCCAGCCAGACAGAGGGATCGGTGAGTTGGCATTAATGGCATTGCTTCCACAGATCCAGACAGACACTAGATGTAGAGAATATGGCCAAAGTCAATGTCTAGGTCCAATTGCCTCTTGGCTGTCCAAGAGTCTTGATGCCGTTTTCATATCTGGTTACTGTTTTTCATATAAAGCACATCAATCTCCTGGCTTTAACACACGGAGGGGCATGAACTTTGCCACTCAGACACATTTCTAACGCGATTCTCAAGCAACGTGGGAAAGAAAAGTTATCATGCTCTTTCGGCAAGTGTAGAACCCACCAACTCTACACAGTGAGGCTGAGCCAAAAAACTACGCTTGTCTTAATTTTCAAGGCAATGTAAAAAGAAATGAGAAGCAGCTTTCTGACTGAGGTTTGTGTTTTTGGGTTTGGTTTTTTTTAGCACTGCAATCTTTGGGGCTTTTTTCTGATTCATTATCTCATCAGTAGCAACACAGTTTATTTTCTGGCCTTCTTCCACAAGCTCTCTGGGTCAGATAGTGGTATTTGTTTAATGTAACAAATACGGCCGTTAACCAAAATGAAGCAGATATTTATCCCCAGAATGCTCCCTACACAATCACAACTCCACTTTCACCAAGATTACTTCTGTCTGAATTAAGTGCATTTAAAAACCTGTCTGAAGTAACTACTCCAAAGACCAACAAATAACTGTTACTCGGTGGAGAAAGATATCCTCTGACTTTTGTTCCCTCTGGCCATGTCCTTTACCATTTACACCCCCCTGAAGCAGAGTAAATACTGCCAAATCAGAGGAGCACCGTTTCAGACTTGGTCTCCCCATTTTTATTGCTGAATAAGGGGTTTTTCTATGCATCAGTGCCCCTGAAGACTTAATGTACGGAGCCCCCATAGACTGTTAACCTTGACCCAGCTGCAGTGACTCTCCAAAGAAAGGAAAAGACCAGACATCAACAAGAAGCCACTTTCACGGCCGACTAAATGAAGGCAGATGATCTGACACCACCTGAGACCAAGTTCACAGTTACTACAGAACCACAAAGAAGCAGTAACTGTTGCTCATCCAAGACCTACAAAGCCCTGATACACCACCTGCTTTTGCTCCATCATCCACCTTAACTGCAGTTTCATGCTCACCAGGGAGCATCCTACAGCACAGACGGCCAAAGTGTTGCTGCTCACTCTGCTGATTCAAGATCTTCACCTTGCCTAATGGCCATTCCCAAGGATCTGCTGGAAAGCTTGGCGCAAGATCAAAGCCAAATGGAGATCTATCCCTGGAGGAGCAGAACAGACATTAACAGAAGTGACAAGGAGCTCCAAATTTCTGTAGGGACCTGATAGGTAGGTTACCTGTCAGCCTGAATGACTTGGCATGGCACAGGTTAACTCAAAGGGTCACAGAAGGGGGGAAAACATTTTAAATTAGAGGCAGGAATATTTATGAGCTGAAAGAAAATCCTCTCTTTCCATTGGGATCCGCCTTGGTAAACACAGAAGACACAAATCAACCTAATCACCCAGGCAGCCCCTCACCCCACATCCAGCCAGCGCGCAGAGCCGGTCTCCTTTGCTCTCTCCGGCAGGACGCTCTGCAGCTTTCCTCCTCTGAAGTTTGCTTACATTACTGGCTCCTTTTGCTGACATTGGCAGCTTGCTCGAGCCTTTGCAAAACTATTTTTTTTCTTGGATATACTTTATCTTATTTTTATCCCATCTGTGAGAAAAAACGGCCACAGTGCAAACCGATCTGCTTCGCAGCGCTGCCAACTCCGCGGTCCCATGACCTCCCAGCTCGGGTGCTGCAAGGGTTTCTGGTTATCTGGTGCTGCTCCTGTGTGCTCACCCATGTCTCAGCCCTAAGGCAGCATGCATTCACAAGCTCTCTTAAAGGCCTCTTTCAAGGTGAATTGACTGACTCTCACGCACGCTTTATTGCCGAGTGTGGACTTCCAGAACTTTCTTCTTCCATACACAGTTTTAAATAGGTTTAGACTGAACATCTTCCTGAGGGATCTCGTGGTCTTCATACACAGGTCTTGTAAATGAGGTTGGATGCATTCCCTGAGAGAATCTACTACAGCTCACTATGTCCCAAACAAGGAAAAATGGACCACTAACATCACATACTCTGCTTCAAAGGTTTATAGGACCAAGGAAGAGAGACAGGAATGGCTGTACCCATGTCAGCTGCTGGCAGTGGTGGAACTACCACTGCCAAGGATGGTACCACTTGAAAAATATATGTGGGGTGCCTGCTGTAATTGTCATGGGAAGTAATTCATGAAATGCTATGGCTGAATTTATCCAGGAAGATGGACTGAATGGTCTCACCCGTCCTTTTTCACTATTTATTTATGAAAACAGCTGGGTTGGCCTACTTTGTGAGGTGGTGGCCAGCAACTGCCGCTCCATGCAGGGCCATGCTGGCTTGCCAAGTGCTGGAAAAGTCTCAAGGACACAAGGCAGGTGACACTGTTGCTCTCCTTCTGCCACCTCAGGTAATGATGCATTAGTATTAAAGCCTATGGTTTGGAGAAACAAGTGGTATGTCATTATCACAGGGAGAGCTGTAAAACCACTTCAAGCAACTGTTTGTAAATCCATGTGTGTTTGTAAGTCCAAACATTTGTAAATACATTCCCACCAACTAGAAATACATGAGTCAGTGACTATAACAGGCATATGTCCACAGTTTTTAAAGGAAGGCAGAAAGACATCATCCTTTTTAACATCAGTATTTTTAACCACAATTTCCTGATGTAAATCAGTAAAGCAAAGATTTTTATAAAAGTACCTGATTAGGTACTTAACTCTCTCTTCCACCCTTGCCGCTTCTGAATGAAGGAGCAGGACACAAGATGGTCCTTCTATAGCAAGGGCTAACAGATCAAACTATACTCCTATGCTATTTCACCTTCTTATAAAAAGAAAAAAAATCCGTGACCCAGCTTGTACAACATTAGAAAATTGTTTTAATTTATATGTAGTTTAAAAATGGGCTAACCTTTGAACATTTACCTCTTATTTTTTATTTTCCCCATTTTCTTTGCTGGCTCACTGGCCAGCATGGTGATGTACAGGTACGGGTCGCCTTTGTCTGTTTGCAGACTGCCTCAGACTTAGAGATGAAGAAATGCTGCTCCAAACAATGCTACTGGGGGGTGCCCTGCTTGGCATGTTGTCAGAGTCTCCTCAAGACACCATGAATCTTGTGCTTCCTCAGCTTCTGGAGACACTGTAACTCCACAGTGTGCAGTAGCACAGCACAGTCCTTAGTGCTGAATCAATTCAAAATCCAGAGTACATGGAGTTCTTGGGAATAGGGATATAATTACTGCATTTTAAGTTTTCCTGGAAAAAAAAATGTAGAAGTGGCACTTTTTTGGAGTTAATGTCTTTTCCTGCTGTTCATTCTGGCTAGAATCATCCTCCTGTCTTTCCTGACTAGCATTCATCTCTTCTTTTCTGAAATTGAGGAGATAAAGGAGATGCCTCCTGTGAGATTGGGTGGAGAAGGAGTTGTGGTCCACAGGTGAAGCAAAGAAACATGAAAGATCTGGAATGCTCATTTTCATAAGGATTTCACTTAATCAAATTATCACCAAACTGCAAGCCATTTCTAACCACAAATAACCCACTGCCTGGAAACTATTTTGAACAAATGCAAATGTTTCATCTGGTTGATGAAAGCCTTGAAATGTAGATCCTGGGAAGTTTGTGAACTCTTAACAACTGTGGAGAAACAAAACCACAGTTTCTTTTCGTAACTTTGATCCTATTCTAGGGGCAATACACAGGCACATGTAACAGATCTTTCCTTCCTCTCTATTTTCTTGCCAAGGATGCCATTTAAACTATTTGGAAACAGCACTATAGCTACTCCATTCTACCTATCCTCCAGAATATGTCAGATGTTATTTAAATAAATACATGCTACAATGCCTCCTGGTAAACAACAGCCATAATGAGCCTACGTTCAGACTGAAAGGGAAAAAAAACTTGAACAGAAGTCAAATGGAATAATTTGGTATCATCCTATAGTACCTGGGTCTGCATAGTGATTAAGTATTTATTAGAAAGAAGGAGAGATCACAAATATTCTCCCACAAAAACTGCAGCCTGCCATACCACTGACTTCTTCTCCTTGTCCTTTGAACCTTCTAGGAAAGACTTGTCACTGTACATTGCACCACAGCAGTGCAACAGCAAAAGCAACTGTTCAGCCATGGACAAGGGGAAAAAAACCCCACAGATACCCTCAAGTGGTCCGTGTCTCCTCCTGAGGGTTTCTGAGCAGGGTGACTTCATAATACTCTAAGTCACATGGCTCAATGGAAAGAACAAGGTAGAACTAATTCCCTTAAAAACCATGAAGATTTTATGATAAGTTTTCATATACTGTGAGGTTTTAATCTGTAGGTCCTTGTGGCCCAAAGTGATTCTGCAGATTGGAATATTGTGTGGTTTTCTATAGGCCAAAGTTCAAAGTCTAAATTCTGATGGAGGTTTACATTTTCCCTGTAGTAATCTAGTCCCTACAGCCCTCATCACAAGGTTTCTGCTGAAAAGCAAGACCCCAAGCTCAGAAATTCAGTGAAAGAAAGGATGGAAGAGATGATGTGGCTCCTCACCTGCCTACCTTGCAGCCAGCACTTGAAATACAATTTCCCAGAAATAAAATGTAGGCAAATGCAGAAGATAAACAGGACAAAACCACAACACAGACAAGCTGCATCCATTCATCAGTAAAGCAAGAGTAAATATTGACAAAACGGGATATTTTTTCCCAAGCCCCTGTTTGGAATCTGCTTTTTCTTCCAGGGTCAACAAAACCTCTGGTTTCAAACTTTTGCATATATGCTTTGAGAACACGCATGCTGTGAGGTCTCGCCACGGATAGCACGTCTTTCCTCAAGCAACATGTACAACAGAAAGTCAAGGGGATTTTTTCCAACCTTCCTTCCTTCGTTAAAAGCGGACAGCAGTCACACAGAGCCACATCCATTGTGGCCCTCAGACGTCAGCACCTCATCCTAAGCATCTGTCTCTGAGGGATAGGTGACAATGCACAGTTTACATCCATCTCCCCACAAACATTTACAAAACATAGTCACTTCAGAGGAGGGAACTCATCTGATTCTGGAATCCACTTGTACTACTTTGACAGCATTTACCTTTGCTTTACACCCAGTAAAAAGGAAGGTCTGTTTGAAGCAGTAAAGGTTGAGGGCAGCCTTGGCTGCAGTGACCACAAGATGGTGGAGTTCAGAATCTTGTGTGGCAGGAACAGAATACCAAGCAGAATCACAAGCCTGGACTTCAGCAGGGGCAACTTTGGCCTCTTCAAGCAATTGCTAGGGGAAATCCCATGGGACAAGGTACTAGAAGGTAAAGGAGCTCAAGATAGTTGGTTAACATTCAAGGAGCACTTCTTCCAAGCTCAGGATCAGAGCATCCCAACAGGTAGGAAATAAAGAAAGGGAGCAAGGAGACCAACATGGTTAAACAGGGAACTGCTGGTCAAACTCAAGTGGAAGAAGAGAGTCTACAGATCATGAAAAGAGGGGCTGGCCACTTGGGAGGAATAGAAGACTGTTGTCAGAGGATGTAGGGAGGCAACCAGGAAAGCTAAAGCCGACTTGGAGTTAAACCTTGCAAGAGAGGTCAAGGACAACAGAAAGGGCTTCTTCAGATACATTTCAGTTAAAACTGATACTAGAGGCAACATAGGCCCACTGATGAATGCGGTGGGTGCCCTGGTGACAGAGGATGCCAAGAAGGCAGACTTACTGAATGCCTTCTTTGTCTCTGTCTATTCTGCTGGAGGCTGTCCTCAGGAGCCCCGGACCTCTGAGGCCCCAGAGGAAGTCAGGATAAAGGAGGAGTTTGCCTTGGTTGATGATGACTGGGTTAGGGACCAATTAAGCAATCTGGACATCCATAAATCCATGGGTCATGATGGGATCCACCCATGGGTGCTGATGGAGCTGGTGGAGGTCATTGCTAGGACACTTTCCATCATCTTTGGTAAGTCGTGGGGAACAGGAGAGGTGCCTGAGAACTGGAGGAAAGCAAATGCCACATCAGTCTTCAAAAGGAGTAAGAAGGAGCACCCAGGTAACAACAGACTGGTCAGCCTCATCTCCATCCCTGGAAAGGTGATGGAACAACTTATCCTCAGCACTGTCTCTAAGCATGTCAAGGACAAGAGGGTCATTAGAAGCAGTCTACATGGTTTTGCCAAGGGAAAGTCAAGTTTGACCAACCTGATAGCCTTTAATGAGGATATAAACATGTGGATAGATGATGGTAATGAATATGGTTTATCTTGATTTCAGTAAAGCATTTGACACCATCTCTGACAGCATCCTCGCAGCTAAACTGAGGAAGTGTGGTCTGGATGATTGGGTAGTGAGGTGGATTGTGAACTGATTGTAGGACAGAGGTCAGAGAGCTGTGGTCAATGGGACAGAGCCTAGTTGGAGGCCTGTATCTAGTGGAGTCCCTCAAGGGACAGTACTGGGACCAGTACTAGTCAATATATCAGTGACCCAGATGAGGGCACAGAGTGCACTGTCAGCAAGTTTGCTGGCAAAACAAAACTGGGAGAAGTGGCTGACATACTAGAGCTGTGCTGCCATCCAGCAAGATCTGGACAGGCTGGAGAGTTGGGCAGGGAGAAGTTTAATGAAATATAACAACGGCAAGTGCAAAGTCTTGCATCTGGGAAAGAATAACCCCATGTACCAGTATAGGCTGGGGACTGACCTGTTGGAAAGCAGCATAGTGGAAAGGGACCTGGGGGTCCTGGTGGACAGCAGGATGACCATGAGCCAGCAATGGGCCCTTGTGGCCAGGAAGGCCAATGGCATCCTGGGGTGGATTAGAAGGGCTGTGGTTAGTAGGTCAAGAGAGGTTCTTCTCCCCCTCTACTCTGCCCTGGTGAGGCTGCATCTGGAATTCTTTGTCCAGTTCTGGGCCCCTCAGTTGAAGAAGGACAGGGAACTGCTCGAAAGAGTCCAGCACAGAGCCACAAAGATGATTAAGGGAGTGGAGCATCTCCTTTCTGAGGAAAGGCTGAAGGAGCTGGGTCTCTTTAGCTTGGAGAAGAGGAGACTGAAGGGTGACCTCATTCATGTTTATAAATATGTAAAGGGTGAGTGTCAGGAGGATGGAGCCAGGTTCTTCTCAGTGACATCCAGTGCCAGGAAATGGGGCAAAGGATGCAAGCTGGAACATAGGAGGTTCCATGTAAATGTGAGGAGAAACTTTTTCGTGGTGAGGGTGACAGACACTGGAACAGGATGCCCAGGGAGGTTGTGGAATCTCCTTCTCTGGAGACATTCAAATCCCACCTGGACATGTTCCTGTGTGACCTGCTCTAGGTGATCCTGCTCTGGCAGGGGGGTTAGACTAGATGATCTTCTGAGGTCCCTTCCAACTCCTAACATTCTGTGATTGAAGGATATTTTGTATATGCAGAAGGGGGTAAAAGCATATTAGTGTATATAAGGATTGATCTCATCGAATCTCAACCCTTCCTTCAACTGGTATTACCACACATAATAGGAATATCAAGAGTTGCAGAACAGAAACCCTACCGTTTCAGGGCAAATGGGTGCAGAGGCTTCATCATTGTTGCAATGCCAGGGAAATGAACAAATTTGCCCCCCGGGTTGAAGCTAAAGGAACAAAATTCCTGAGCCCTGCCTAAAATCACATGGGTCCACTTGGCTCATCCGATGTTGTTCCACGGTGATTCACAAACACTTCTCTGCCTTGCTTTCTGCAAGCGTTCTGCTGTGTGATGCTTGGCAGTGAGCTGCACAGTTAAAGCTGTGCAGAGAGCAAGGTAGGGCCCTGGATAGATGCTTTTTCTTGCAAGCAAGCTCCTGCCTCAGATACAACTCTAGAAAGCTACAGAACAGGCAAGGTCTGAACAGAATCAGTGACTATTTAGTGTTGTTGGAAGATACAGTCAGATTGCACGCTGTGATAGCCAGTGATCCCCTTCCTAACACGCACAGTAACAACAAGCAGTGCCTTGCTTTACAAAAGCTGATTAGGGCCAACAATACTCCTCTGGATTGTAGCCTGTCCTTTCCACCTGCAAAAGCAGAGCTATGGAAAGTTGACTTCAGGCCACATTTAATAAATGCCTTACCTCGGTGTCACAATAATGAACCTGTAGACATCCCGCCCAGCAGTGTGACCCAGAGCACCTATCTGAAGTGTTCAGGCGTCCAACACAGTCAGAAGGGGAGCACTGAATTTCTGAGGAGTGACTCAGAACCTTTAAATGTACAGTGTACAGTCCAGGGAGACAGGGTGTCTGTGCAGGGCAATTAGGTGTTCCCACGTGCCGAGTGAGAAACTGCTGAGAGCCAGCCAGCTGGAAACACCAAGCCCAGGGATATATCTGATTAAGCACCTACCTCCTGGTTGGTCCTCTCAGAAGCTGTTTGACATGGCAGAGAAGCCTTTCCTAAAGAGCAGCTGGAAGTGCTCACAAGTGGTGCATGAGATGTTCACCACCTGACACAGCATCCACCTGAAGGAGGGGTGATGCAGACCCATGCAGGAAGGCACAAGCAGAAGATGGAGTTTGACTTGGCTACTACCAGTGGTGTACTCCTTCCTCTCTGGGAAGGTTTTCTGCTGACACTGTTACTATCACTACATTCAATCCCTGTTTCAAAGCAGTTTGCCAGGAAGAGTTAGCATGCCTGGCTCTCTTGCCTAGCCCAGGCTTCTTCAACTAACCAAATAAAAAGGAGGGAATTCCAAAGTTCCATTTTTTAGCATTTTAAACAATACAACTCAATTCTGAAAGCTATTTAGACTCCAGCTGACCAACTCTCACCCATACCCAAAGCTTCCATACAGGCCAACAGTTGCATATTTGGGGCAGAGAAGAGAGGTGACAATTTTTTGGACACAAAACTCAGAAGGAGACAGGAATCCTCCTTGCAGGTTCAATATTCTTCAGGTTTCCTTAGGTGTCTGAAGAGCACCCTTCTCACTTTTGAATTGCAGCAGCGAAAACAGCCATCATCAAGAAAAAAAGATGAAGCAAGGAGGAATCTCACTAGCAGTTGATGAGTCTCTGCTTCCACCTCCTGCCTGTGGAAAAGAGAATTTACTACAGGAAAATTGTGGTTGGGCAATGGAACAGTCTTCCCAGGGAGGTGGTAGAGTCACCATCCCTGGAGGTGTTTAAAAAACAAGTAGATGTAGCACTTGAGGCTATGGTCTAGTGGTTAGAGAGATGTTGGGATGAAGGTTGGACTTGATGATCCTAGAGGTCCTTTACAACCATAATAATTTTATGATCCTATAAGTGATCTTCCCTGAACTTTGGGCAGATCTTTACCCCTCCATTCCTGTGCACACCTGATACCTGGCACCAAAAACTGCTATGACATCCATGGCATCATTGCTCTCGGGAGACCTTTTTGTACTTGCTGTGTAATCAGCTCCAAATCTGTTAAATGTATCCATCTGATTGTAACCACTGTATCAAGTGGAGGAAAAGAAATAATAAATTTAAGCTTACAATCTGCCAGCTATTCCAAAAACTGGAGCATTGTCGATAGTAAACAGAAACAACAAAACAGGAGTCAGAAGAATTTGAGTCTTTCATGGTCACTGATGTAGTAAATCAGCACTGCAGTTTAACACAGCCAAATGCAGTGTAAAGTAATATGTCTGAGGGAAAGGACTGAACTTAAAAGCACATATTTAAATGTGACATTCATGCACTACACTAGCCAGGAAAAGGAGGCTGATTTCATTAAAGAAAAATAAATCTCTGAAGACTATACAGTCCACGTTCACATTAATAAAGAAGAATTTAAAAAAAAAAGGAATCCAGGCATAATTTAGGCTATGTCAGAGGGGAATCATGGTGACTAGTAAAATAAAAGGCGCACAAGATGTATATTATTAAGCTAGTGAAATTAAGACCGGCTGGAAAACTCCAGAGAAGTATTTTACAGGTAGTGTGTCAGGTCCTAGTGAGGAGGGTTTATCAGCTTCAGCTGTTGTTATCTCTACCCTTAGTACAGTGACTGACAAGCAAGAAGCAAACTTGAATTTAACTGGCAAGCTCTCTGTATATATTTAAGTTAAGGTAGCACCTGCATATTTAAATTACGGCAACTTCAGATGTTCTCAGCTTTCCACTGCATCAGTCCCTATAGAAACAAGCCTCACTTCAAAGACAGGGAAAGAGGAGAGAGCAGGGAGTGGTGGTATTCCATTGCCAGTGGTGAGTGGAGGAGGAGAACACTGAAATATCCTGGTCACAAAGGAAATCAGAGGACCAGATCTGTATTTTTTTCATAATCACAGAAAGCCTCTGAGAACACTCTCCAAAGTGCAGGTACAAAGACATGTTTGCTCCAGTGAAAACCAGCTGCTGCTGGTGGAAGGGGACAGACTGCTCTGTGCTCTGAAGGGTAAGAGCAAACTAACTCTGGCCAAGGACGCTGGAGGAAAACTCTTTGTTTTTAGCAACATCATGGTTCTGCAACTGTGTAAATGGCCCAGGGTATATTCGGAGACACTCACCTCCAGTAAACTGCTGGGGACTTGCAGCAGGAAGATTAGGTCCAAGCAGCCTGAAATGGGATTCCCACCAGTAGCTCTGTGGAAATCAGGTATCTCAGGGTGAACATCCCAATGCTGACCTTCCTCAGAGGCCAGGTTTATTCTCAGCGGGGAAAGAAAAGCTTTCACAGTTACCAAATGAAGCTGATCAAGAACTAACAAGAACTGGAGAAGCAACAGGAGTGGCCTCCTCCAGTCTGCCTCCAGAGAAAAATCTGGCTTCTATTACAAAATTCCAGCCTCGAGCTTCCTCCCACAGGATAGACCAAGGAGGCCCAGACTTGTATGAATTAACCAAAAATAACACTTCCAGGGAGGGAGAAGATGACTGAGGGGATTGCTGATGGGATACAGAGGCCTCTCACCTCCTTCTCACCAGTTCAGTTTCAGAAGAGGTCAGGAGTAAGGGGGAAAAACCTCTGGTTTTGAGCTGTTTGGTGCCCTTAGCCAATTTACTGGGAAGCAAGAGACTCTGCCACAACCACCACCATGTCAAGCAGTGCCAAGCCAGTGGACAGAAGAACAAAATCTGTCCTTCCAGCCTCAGCATTAATCCATTTTAAACAGCTCTGAGTCGCACAGTGGCAAGGCTCAGACTGATAGTGAGCTTCAGCCTCCAGCAGCAAATATGTTTAAAAATAGCCAAAACAAACAGGATCCTGTTTGGAGGGGGAAGGCAGCAAGCACCTTTTCGCCTGTGTTTGGCCAGAAGTGGGGATATTGTCTGGCTGGTCCTGACCATCCTCATTGCTATGGCAATGTCCTATAAACAGAGTAGGGCTCGACAGCTCCCTGGAGCCAGAAGGGACTGTCCTCAGGTAGTGGCACTGCAGTAGGAGAAAGGAAACAAGAGATTTGTGCAGGCAAGCTGAAGACTCACTAGAGCATGTAAATGTTACCTTAACTTGTGCATCAGCACTTAAATACCACGGGAGCTGGAGCTACACAAGAGCAAAGCAGATGAACCCAGTGTGTCCGATTCAGCCTGGGGCAACAGTGAGGACAGAGACAGGAAGCACCCACAGGCATTAGTGGGCCAAGGCTACCCCAAACGCTGCTGCTGGATGAACCTTGGATGAACCCCATCAGAAACTGAAGCAGATGGTAGGCAACATGCTGCTAGGCAGCAGCAGGGCATTCTTGGAGCAACCTCAGGCAGGACAAGGAGCATCACACCAACCTCGAGCACTGAAGCAGGGAAAAGGAGCTCAGAGAAAAGGACCACAGAGCCATGAGAAGCCACCAGGAATGAGACATCTCTCCTGGCGATCTCCGTGGCCACCATTGGCTTGCAGAGCCGCAAAGGGCCTGGCTCAGGGACTAGAAGTAGCACAGACCGACTGTTACAAAGCAAGATGTGTTCGCTCTGCCCTTGTGCAAGACAGAGAGAGGGGGAAGGGAAGCACATGCTCACTCCACCTTCTTGCAGAGAGTCTTCAGAACCTATGGCCTCTTACAATACTGGTTTCCCCACTGCAGTGAAGTGGCCACGAAGAGAGGCTTTACTCAAGGTAGTACTTTGGTGAGGTAATTTAAGACAACAGGATTAAACTGAAACAGACAATTTATGTTGTGCAACAGGAAATATTTCCAGACAGTAAAGTCTGTTGGGCTCCAGAGCGCTTTCCCAAGGTAAGTAGCAGAACTGGAATCTCCATCTTTTGACTCATCTGTCAAGGCTACATGAGCATTGGAAGTGTGGTGTGGACAACACTCTCACACAATAAGAGGGGACAGGACAGAGACCATGGTCTTTGCATTTACAGCAGTTTCATGTAAAATCAGAGACCCAGAATTTGTTTTTACATGGAACAAGGTTCCATTAACAGAACAAAAAGCTAAGATTGAGGGCAATAAGAAAGCCAAAAAAGCAAGAAAGGACTTGGTGGTACTCAAGACACTTCAGTTTCCATCGTGATCTCACCTTGAGTAGCTTTCTTTTGTCTTGCTTTCTCCTTTGCAAGTCGCAGAAAAAAAAAGCAGATAGGAAGGAACTGATTCTTATGTGCCCTCAACTGTTGCAAATTGGAAAAACTTCACTGAAATCAGTGATGTCAGCTTAAAATGAAGTGGGTTCACATTTAGAACTGAAATAATTAAGGATTAAATTATGCTCATCTCCCACTTCATCACCCATAAGTAAAATTTTAGGATAGTTTAGAAATAGACTCCTAAAAACTGCATTTGAGACAGAGGCTCATCTCTCAAAATCTCTCTATATGGATGGATTTCTAAAGGACTTCAGGTCCTATCCATCTTTAAGCACTCTGAGGCAGCACTTGAGGTGCAGTTAGCTCCCCCCATCACCTTGCACAGGCAATGATTCAATTCAACTCAGAGCTAGGTTGACTGCTGGACCCCTGCAAAAATACCAGTCTGTCGCTCCGTTTCCTTTCATATCAAAAAATACAGAGCAGAGTTCCAGCTAAGTACTGTTTCTTCAGCTCCTTAGAGGTGCTGGGAGTGACTTCTGCTACAGCTTCTCTCCTCCCTCTGTTAGATGAGCTCATTAGCCCCTTGGCTACGTCTCCGCTAGTAAAATACACCGTGCCAGAGACCATTCTTCAGCCAACTGGCATGGCCTGACATCTACCTATTATTAAACTCTCTTACACTCTGAAACAAGGTGGACACATCCAAACTGCCTTTCTGTAGTTCTGCCCCATCCTTGTTCCAAGAAACACGCAAGAGCTGTCTCAGAACAACCCATGTGTATCACCATTGTAGTGATACAAGACCAGCTCACTAGTACAGGCATAAGCCAGCTCTGGGGAATGCTGAAAGTGAAGAACAGCTTTTGAAAAATCAGTAAGGAAGAGCACAGTACCCAGAACGAGTCCAGAAGACGGGGAGATGCCAAAAAAGGCATTTTCTACTCAACTCAATTTTTAAAAAAACATGCCTTTCATACAGGAACTGTGAAACAAACTTTGAGCTTTTACCTATAAACTAACTCCAGGCAAAGCCATCAGCAATGTCTCCTGGGTCCCCCATTGCTAACAGCAGCAAGATAAGGGATGCCAAAGCTGGGCAGGGAGCTTGAACTTTCCCCAGCCATAGGAGGTGAAGTGCCTCGGCTGGAGGCCAGGGTGAAGGACTGATGTGCTCAGGATGTGCCCAAAGCCCCCTTTCTATATTCCCCATTTTGTACCTTCTCCCACTGCATTGTCATCCTGGGGATGGGGGGCCAGGGAGGACCCTACTGCATAACTCACATTAAACAAGGGGGAACTGAGGGAGCAACATGAATGGAGCAGTGACTTGGAGGTAACCACGCTGTACAAAAAGTCTTAGGATCATTTTCCTTGGGGCCAACTCCAAGGCTTTTTCCCCCCACTCTTCTAATTAGCTGGTAAATACTGTACATGTAATTGACCTTTCTAAACGCTTCTGAGTAGCTGGAGGTGTTGGGAACTAATCCTGCCTGTGAAGACCCTGGGGTTGCACAGCGCTGACTCTATCTGCCGGTGTCTAATGCTCTGCAAGCTCTTTTTTTTCCCCTCACTTACTGACACATTGAAATTTACTGCCCTGTGTCAGTGAGTTCAAGAAAGCCTTTTAACTCTGAAAGCTCCGGGACGCGGCCCCAGCACATGCCTCAGGATTTCTCTGTCAGTTTGTTACGCCTTGTTTGTCCAAGAAACAGTCAAGACCGAACGAGTCGGGAATGACAGAAATAGTACATGAAGTCACAGTCACTTCACATTAAAGCACAAACATTTGTGTCATTTTCCTACCAAATAAATAAATATATGAGCGTTTAGCGAGCAAATAAGGAAATGTCAGAGGCAAGGCATTAAAGGCAGGCTTTTACAGATGCCAGCTGATTTGTGCCCATTCCTCAAAGTGACTGTAATACAGATTCCCATAAGTATCAGTCCTTTCTGGTCAGAAAAGCAATTATCGGGACCATACACACGCACAAACCCCTTGAACACTACCACAAGCAAGCCCTAGGAAAAACCTGTAAACTCTAGACCGAAGCTGAAAGACAAACATGTAAGTGAAAATCCCGAGCACGCCCTGCTCTCTCCCTCACCTCCCTTTGCTGCCTTCCCGGCTTCTGTACAACCCCCCACCGGTTTTCTCCCTCCCTTAACCATCTCGTTTTTTCCATCAGTCACATCTTGCTACCGGCATCTGCAGAACAGCATCGGTGCCAGACCTCGCAGATGCCGACTGAGAGCGAGACCCACGCCGGGCTCCCACACGAACGACACTCTCCGACCACGGTCCCTTTCCCATCCTTTCCACACACCCTCGCCCACCCATCAGCCAAACGCGCAGCGCTGGCATCTCAGAGCCGCCTCGCCCGTGACCACCTGCGTGGACAGGACCACGGCCATCGGCGGCAAAGTTTGCAAGAGAAGAAGGATGTTTTCGCTCTCACCACGTTAGGTGCGCAGCAGCCTGAGAAAGTACAGCCGAGCTGCTTGGAGAGAAGAAAGTTGTTCTACCGTTCGGTTCTTCAGCGTTGGCGGCAGCGGGCTGGGAGCTGAGCCGCTGGGGACGGCGAGAGCAGGAATGCGGCGTGACAGGCGGGAGCGTGAGGTATGCCCCTGCCCTCTCACAGCCCCCCCAAAAGCCAGCAGTGCGGAGGGCGGACGCCTTGTGCGTCTGCGGGAGGAGAGGAGAGGAGAGGAGAAGAGAGCGGAGCGGAGCACGGGAGCGAGTGTCGAGGAGGGCAGCAACAGGAAATGACACAGAAACTTCACCAAGCTCCAATCCAAACTTGGCCCCTGACATGAAAGAAAGGGGAGGCAATTTGAGGCGGGGTGGGGGGGGGAAGAAGAGAAAATTTTCCCCCTCATTACCCAGCCTAAAAATCTGCTGACTGGAAAAAAAACAAAAAACCAGCACTGTGACAAGTTTTATTAACGCAAGGAATGAATGGAGGGGGGTGAAGCGGGGGGATTCCCATCAGAGTTTATTTATTTGAGCAGGAGTGGTGTGATGATGTTAGACACCGAGAGCAAAATGCCATTTTCAGCAGCTTCGTGGCTTTTCTAAACTCCTCGACCGCTCCAGCTTGTGCCAGAGGGCAGCAGGAAAGCAGCAGTGTGCGCCTCACCCTCCATAAGTCAGCAGGAGCCCGGCTAATTCTGCCTGGGGCTGAAGGCAGTCGCTCCAAAATGCAGCACTGCCCACAGCTCTCGGTGTGTGAGGACAGCGGAGGAGATGAGCCAGGGCTAGCGGGGTCCTGTGCCCAGCCTGGTGAGGAACACACAGCTCCACATGCCTCGGGGACAAGGCAGGCAACAGCCCAAGCACTGGCGAGGCATGACGATGGCATGACCCACGGAAGCACAAAATCACACCAGGCATGTGGTCAAACCTTTGCCTTCAGGGATGCAAGATACTGCCTTTATTCTCAAAGGATGGACAAAGCTGGATGGATATCTTCCAGCCAGGCAAATCCTCTGAATGCCTCTCGCCACGCTGGGTACAAGATGTACTGGGCTATTGAACTGGGTGACAGGTTTTGAAGCATTCTTTAGACCTAACAGCTGCCATACATGTGCATGTCCTTGCAGGCAGCCCAGACCTAGCCTGACTTTAGGCTCTCTGCACACCCCACCTGCCTTTGCAGTAGGCAGTGCCATCAACACTTCTGTAAGAGCTCATGGGACTTTGTAAGGGGTCCTCTTCTCTTCACAGTTTAGGACCCACACCACTGCTGTGGGGTGGATGAGATGTCCACACAACAGGTCACTGTAGACTGAGGAGCAGGTCAAATGGAAACTTTTCACATGAAGGGTGATTCACCTACTTCCATCCTGCTCAAAGATGTCCCACCGGATGCAGTAAGCTCCAGGCACAGTTAGAATCCAGGTCCAATCTCAGATTCAACTCCTTCTTGGAAAGAAAATGTAAACACAGTCATTCTAGACAGAAATTTGAAAGTGGTGGGAGCTTTTTTTGCTTAAAATTGAGCTTTCTCTGGCTAAAGGTGGGCTCACTGAGACCTCTCCACTCCCCAGTCAGTTTAACAGAAACATAATATTCCTATTAAAATAAGAATTTTAAAATATTCCTATTTAATAGGGATACCTTAAGGCCAGGTGAGATCACTCGTTTGATCATTTCAATCACCTAGTCTGATCATCTGCATAGTTGAAGCCAGAGTGGTGTCCCAAACCAACATCAGAACTCCTACAAATTAAGGCACATCTTTCAAGGAGACATCCCACCCTGAATCAGAGAATCTCAGTGAAGAACAATCTACCCCAGGTAAATTATTTTAGTGGATATCACCCTGTCTAGAAGAAAGGCTGTCTTTTTAATCTGTATTTGTCTGGTCTCACTCTCCACCCTCAACCCTGGCCATCACTCATCAATTTGCTCCAGGAAGCTACAGATCAGTCAAGGACAGAGAAGGGCTGCACCCACCATGGTACAGCCCAACCTCAGTTTACCCTCAGCACAGCAGAAATATTTCATGCCCAGACATAGCTGGGGTTCCTCCAGTATTTTGGTTGAAAGCACCCAGGCCACACAGCTCAAGTGGAAACTGGAGCCTGCTATTCCCTTGCCACATAGGCTCAACCTTACAAGAACACAGACATGTTATCTCATAACCTTGTCCTGAATAAATAAAATTAGCTGAGCCTTTTTAGTCTCTCACAGTAAGGCAGACTTTATGGACAGACCACAAATTGTGTCTGTCATTCTTTCGAGATCCATTTCCACCATATTAAAGTCCTTTTTTGAAATGTGCCTACCAGAACTGGATGTGGCATTACAGTAATGATCTCACCTATGCTGTAAATTTTTAACATACTTAGACCAATATCCAGTTGCTCCATCAGAAGCATCACTCTCTCTGCTGTGCCTTTATGAATGTGGTAGCGTGTTAACAGGCTGAATTAGGGATTTATTGTTATAGTATCATTTTACTCCAAACTTCAACCTTAAATACAAAACACTTTAAGATTTGGCATTTATACAGTGTTCAACATATGCTTTGATCCAAACAAGGGCTTTGACCTGCCTAACCTTTGGTGCATTTTTTTCACTCTTGTGAATGACTTGAGCACAATCTTAAGGTATCGGTTGTCACTTCCTTAACAAGAGGTTATTTTCAATTAATCAAAGAAATATAAACAGAGTCTTGTACTGAGTTCAAATAAGCTCAGAATAGTTATGCCTTTAAAACAGCTGTCTCAAGCTGTGTCTCCTTTCAGATCAGAGCTGGTGTATTGTCAAGAAGAGGTCTTGCAGATCTGTTTCCCCAACCAGCTCAAAAAACTACTATCAGTTCCAAACCCTCACTCCAGTGTGGCCCATTGAAGTCAGCGAACAAGGCTGCCTGTGATACAGATTATGGTATCCAGGCCAAAATCAGATTTGCAAGGTCTTTATAGATTAGAGAGAACAGCAGAAGGGAATTAGATTGCACCATAGTATTTCAAAGTAATGAAGGATAGCCCTGTATGAAGCCCAGCATACTATACCTGTTTCCCCATGGTTAAAATCCTGACAAGGTAAACTAGTATAAAAAGAAGATGAAGAGACTTTAAGAGACTTCTAATGCAAGGTGAGCTAACAAGGTCAGGGCTGGTCTTTGGCCCTAGGGCCAGTAGGTACAGTCCAGCCACACACATGTTGGAGGCTAATGACCTTAACATCCAAAAGGGAATGGCTTGTTGGGAACAACCTCCGGTTCATGTTCAGGCTATGTTAGAGAGCTGCCGCTGGACTGGGATAAACAGGGGCCATGATAAAATTTAATACCATGGATAAAAGTTTTCCAGTGGCAGGGCCCTGGTGCTATTTAAATAACTTAGACAATTAATTAAAATACAGCTAGTCTCAGAATGACAAGTTATCCAAAAGGCCCACAAGACCTTTTCTTCATCCCAAACCCTTGGATAAATGCAAGCTTGGCCCTGTGAGTCTCAGACTTTTCTACACAGCTTTAACATCTTTATGTCTTACACTTCAGACACTCTGAATTCTGTCCATAATCTGTTCAAGGCAAGGAGCATGTCTACCTTTAGAACTTTGCCCTTGCAGTTCAAAGCACAAGTCCGGCTCCTTAAATCCATGGGGTGCAATGTATCACCCCTCAGCTTAGCCATCTCCGAGGTAGATCTGAACTAAACACCTGTGCTGTCTCTCTGTAGTTAATAAAGAGACTGGCATTTGTGAAGAATAATTTGTCTTATCCAAACAGAGTTTAAGACAGGTGAGATGAATCACCTCCAGAGCTGCTCCTCCTGCTCCAGGGATTATGGAGGAAGGGCAGCTAATTCTTTCAATCTCTGCATCTAATTTTTCAACGTCTAACATGGGGATCAAAAACAAGATTTCTGTTTGCCTGGCATAACAGAGCACAGACTATTTCAGGTCTATAAAAGTAAATATGGTAATAGTGTCATCATGCCTTTTGATGCCAGAAAGAAGTAATCTCATGGAGCCTCTGAATGAGGCAGAGTCTGATTAGGCCATTAGATTTCATGCTGTTACCACTGGAGCCCAATAAACTGTGTGGCAAAAATTGTATCTTCTCAGCAGGGCATCCGCTCTGGATTACAAGGTGTAAAGAGAGGGGAAGAGCCACCACGTCCTTCATTAGCTCATTATCCTAGGAGTAATAAATGAGTTTTCAACTTGAATTGGCCTGAGGTAGTTTCTTGTACTTGATTTTGTTGTACATTTATGTATATAAAAAAATATGTCTTTGCCAGGTGCCATTTGCTCTCTCTAAAAAACACCCCAAATATAATCAGCTTTTTTGAAAGTTTGTTCTGATAAACTAAGGCCACTTACAAATAGCACCTGCATCAACACCTGGAAAAGGTAAGGGCAACACATTTGAGAGTAGTCACTTCGCAATTAGCTTCCTTGACAACGAACATCACATTTCTATCTTTAGCTAAAAATAAGACTAGTGGCAGGGAAAAGCTGTATCTCAAAAGGACAGGTTTTGCATGTTTATTTGTGAGGATGTGCAACATGCAATCCCTTTCTGGTTGTCACTCACCTGTGAGGTTTTCAGGTCTACAAGGTTTAGTTATCCTATCCAGACAAGCAACTGATGAGATTCGAGAAAGAAATAACACACATTTGTATTTGGGTGCTATATAAAGGGAATGGATAACTGGACACGTTCCTGTGTGCCCTAATTTAGGCGATCCTGCTCTAGCAGGGAGGTTGCACTAGATGATCTTTCAAGGTCCCTTCCAACCCTTACCATTGTGTGATTCTGTGATTTTCTTTTTAAATGAGAAGAGCTCAGTTTGAAACCCAATGGCATCATGGTCCAACAGTGGAAACCAGTGGGACCTATGCACAAATGACCCACACTACCCTGGACAGGGCTAGATGGGAGGAACCTATCTTTTCTAACCTACTGGATAACTAAACCCACAACACTAACCACGTACCAAATCACTGTTTTTATTAGCTATACTCTTACCTTGTTTTATCACTCAGGGGAAACTACTTCTATTTGAAAGACCCCTTACAGCAGCAGGATTAATGTCTGGTGAGTTCAAATGGAAAGAACAGTCTTACATACAATTTTTTTGTTCAATACCTTTCATTTCACACTAGAATGTCTGAATGCCACAGGCAAAAACTATAACACCACAGAGAAGAAGCCTTTTCTGGCTTTTGCAGTTTTATAGAGATCACTGCAGTTTTCATACATTAACATTAGATTACCTGTGATTTTATAAAAAAAAATATTCCTATTCCTTTCCAAGCCTGTCTGCTCCTTCCCATATTATTTTTGGTATTTATTAAGCCAGCTACACAGATTTCACAGGTAAATGGCCTTTAAAAATGATTTCAGCTTCTTCCCAATCCCCCCCACAAACAAGTAAGAATTGTTTCTCTCCAGTCCGTCCCTATCCAGAAAAATCTGACCTACAAATGGCTTTCTCATAACTCAGCAGACTAGTTTAGTCCTCAGATGGATTTATCATTAACCACATAAGCACATGTTGTCCATTCTGTCCAACCTAATGAATGTGCTATAAATAAAATATCTCTAAAAGCAGGTTTCACCATACTTACCCAAGCTGTTGCTCCAAGTCCTTGTAACTCCCAAGCCCACTTATGTTAGAAACATTAATCACTTGATTATAATTCAAAGCACCAGGTCTCTATAGCTGAAACTCCCTAGCACTTGACTTTGGCTAGACCTCTAACCTCAACTTATCACTTTCAGGCATACTCCACATTTTCTTCTCCAATCTGTCACTAACATAGAAAAGATGTGGGAAGTCACTTTTGAAAGGTATTTTTAACCTAGGAGTGTCTCATTAAAAGGAGAACTTTGCATGGAAACTCTAAAGCAAAACCTTTCCCACTCTACTTGCCATAGCAATCTGAAAATGCCAGAGGTGTATTTCGCCACAACCCTTGTCATTTAAAACCAAAGCAACATAAATAAAAAGGATACGCTTTTTGAAAATACACCATGTGTGTAATTCCCACCTATCACACAAGCATTTTATATGATCATAGGATCACCTATAGAGCTTTGTATTGTCCGTCTTGAAGGAAGGAAGCTGAATCAAGATGTCTCTAAATTCTGATTTGCCTGCTCATTCATTAAGAGGGTACATGGGCAGCTTGGGTTGTTTTCTGCTTTTTTTCAGTTGAAAACATAGAGATCATATTTCATCTTGACCAAAGCTTTTGGTGCAGAGAAACAAAGGATTAATTGTAAGAAATTATTATTAAACATCATATGCTTTAGTCCGGAAATAGAAAGACAAAAATAAAAGGACAGCCACAGATAATGAGAGCCTGAGAGGAAGTGATCACACATTCTCAGTTCTTCTGATGGATGTTCTTCTAGCCTTATTAATCAGAAGTTGGTGATGTCGATAAATCACTAAGGTATGATAACAGATGAAGGTGAGTCTGGATGTAAAATGATCCATGGTGAAGGATTACAATAAAGGAGGAAAAGGAGGGGAAGCCAAACACGACTTTATAAACTGCATCCTCAGCTTGTGCGGACTTGTAGATAATAAATGTCATTCCTTTTCCACATTATCTAGGAGATTAAGAATGTTTCTCAACGTATAACTCCTGGGAAGCCTCCGTAGCACCTTCTCCAGTTACCCCAGCAGGTTTACATTACATCAATTGCTTTATTCTTCCATAAATTATGGTTAAGAGGAACTTATAACGTACCTTTCTTCTTTCAACCTCTTTTGGAGGAAGTAGGCTCCAGTGGCAGAAGAGGAGAATCCAGGCAAAATACCAATGGTTTTTACCTTCCAAGGTCTGTCAGAATCTGCTTGAAGATTCTTGCAAGTCTTCTAGTATGACCTTATTCTGCCTGAATGATCCTATGTCACAGAGGTATTAGCAAGGTCTCTGCATCTCCACTTAGTCTATATACAGAGTGGCTGGTTTCTATATTCAGCAAAACCACTCAGTTATCAATCTAAAGGTATTGCAAGTTGTGGTTTTCAAGGATAGCATTTCCCAGAGCACTTCAGAAGTAAATAAATGCATTTGAGATGCTATTAGTGATGAATCAGTTCCATTCTCTGCCTGCTTCTACTGGGTTTTATACCGCAGAATACATCCCTGGTCACCTGAAGCAACCCAAAGTCATGCTTATATAGTTCAAACTCAAAACAGAAGGATATTAAAATGAGGCAATTTGCCAATAAGGCAAAATTTGACTTGAATAACAAAAGCCAGAGCCCTAGCAGACACCTAGGAGAGAAAGGACAGAAGGGCATTGCATGTCTGTGAGGATGCTTTCAACTGAAATATAAATTTGAGTGCTTCCCATATACACTTCAGTAGTTTTTGCTCCAACACGGAGAGATCTCCAAGCCGATACCCTACCAAGCTGACAATGCCACCTCATGGTACAAGGACAGCATTTGGTAGGTAAATGCATCGGCTTGGTCCAGATACAGTGAAGCTATGCAAGGGACATTGCTTCTTGAACTGATAAGCCTTACCAGTGGAGAACATGAGCTTGGGATGGCATTTCTGTTATTTCTGCTCTTGCCAAGGTTTCTGTGCGTAGCTCTGTTCAAAGGAAAGCACTGAAAACACACATGAATGGACATTACAGAATTTGGCTCCAGGCTTTCTAAGCCATCATGAACGAGAACAGGAGACAAGTACATGTTAATATAAATGCTAAGCTCAGATGTCTAGTTTTACCCATATAGAAACTGAAAGAGTGGAGAAGAGGGAAAATTAAGAACAAAAGACAAGAAAAAGAAGTAGGGGGGAAGCCTAATAAATAAGCTCTAGCATCTGAGAAAAAGCAGGACTTGGTGTCCAGTGTTGCAATCTGAGATCTGCTGTGAATGGACACATGAATCTGTGGCATGAAAAGGAGTCCCAGGGAAGACACTCCACTGTAGCAGTCTAACTCATCTCAGGGGATGGGCAAGACCTATAGATCTGATTCGTGCTATATGATTCTTGCCAGATGTCTGGCTATAGACAACTGATCACTAGATGACTACCTTAAGATAGTCTTCACCTGAAACACACCACTTCCACCCTGAGAGCACTTAATACTTAAAATGCAAAGGACTGGGTGTTTGCAATTGGCATAGGAACAGCCTTAAATTAATTACACCTTCATTCCACAAAGCCTCTGCTCTTGAATTATGAAGGCAGCTCAAAGAAATAAAGGGTTGTCCAGGCCCTCTTTCTGTACTCTTGAATGAAGTACGGTATAGATTTCTAGCCCTGGATTGAGGCCTGGAAGCACATCTGGAAGTGTCTATCCTTGCATACATTAGATTTGTGCTACAGTAAAGAAATCGTTACTTCCACAAATACAGATGATGAAGAAAATTCCTGGTCTGAAACTAAATATTATTGTTTATTATGTTACATTGAGACTGACTGCTTAAAAGCCATGAAGTGGCAACTGCAGATCCTCAGACTGCCATAGTAATGTTCCAGTGAAGTCAACGGTTAGAAATTCCACCCCTGAGCTAAGACATCAAAATCTTCCTAAACCACATGGTTGGTCTGCATTGGGCACCACAGCAAGAAATTACACATATAAACCAGGTGTCACCTCACTGCAATACTCAACCAGTAATCCTTATCTGCAGAAGGGAAGGAATTGCAACACAGGAAAAGGAGGAGTCTTTGGCAACACGCTAAGAGGCAAAAGAACAAAGACAGCCCTTCTCAGCAAGCTCACCTGGCACTGTAGGCGTGGATAAAACACTTCTGGCTTCCAGCACCAGTGTTGTGGTGATTGTGAAGAAACCTCCTCCTTCCTGGCATGGCATTTGTCGAATTGAACGGCTAGAAAGACCTTTAAAATTGGAAGTGGGGCTACCTCTGGTTACAGGAACTGCCACGTTTCCAGCAGCAGCACTGCTGCTAGGAAGTATTACATAAAGGAGTTCATATCAGGTCACAATCAGAAGATGATCAGAGGCAGAAACACTCCAGTAGGCATTATTTTTCCACAGCACAGCCAAAAGCAGGCAATTTTTTCAAAACAGTAGAACATTGTAGTTTCAGACACTACTTATTAATAGCAGGATGGTTTTGCAGACAGTTTGCACCACTGACACCAACACTTTCTATCATTTATCAGCAGTCCTGGCTAATGGGGAAGGTCTCCTTTGGCTGGAAGTTAGAAATGTGACACACATCTACAACAAGGGCCAGAAGGAAGATCTGAGGAACTACAGGCCTGTCAGTCTGACCTCAGTGCCAGGGAAGGTTATGGAACAGATCAGCTGGAATGCCACCACAAGGCACATACAGGACAACCAGGTGATCAGGCCCAATCAGCATGGGTTCATCAAAGGCAGGTCCTGCTTGACTAACCCGATCTCCTTCTATGACAAGGTTTCCTGCCTAGTAGATGAGGGAAAGGCTGTGGCTGTTGTCTACCTCAACTTTAGTAAAGATTTTAACACTGTTACCCATAGCATTCTGCTGGAGAAACTGTCTGCTTATGGCTTGGACAGGTGCACTCTTCTCTGGGTAAAAATACGGCTGGGCAGCTGGGCCCAAAAAGTGGTGGTGAATCAAATTAAATCCAGTTGGAGGCCAGTCACAAGTGGTGTTCCCCAGGGATCAGTATTTGGATCTGTTCTCTGTAATATCTTCATCAATGATCTGGATGAGGGGATTGAGGGCACCCTCAGTAAGTTTGTAGATGAGACCAAGTTCAGTGGAATTGTTGATCTGCTTGAGGGTAGGGAGGCTCCACAGGAGGATCTGGACAGGCTGGATCAATGGGTCAAGGCCAATGGTATGACGTTTAACAAGGCCAAATGCTGGATTCTGCACTTGGGCCACAACAACCCCATGCAACGCTACAGGCTAGAAAACGCTACAGGAAAAGTCGCTAGAAAGTTACCTAGTGGAAAAGGACCTGGGAGTCTTGGTCAAGAGACAGCTGAACATGAGCCAGCAGTGTGCCCAGGTGGCCAGGAAGTCCAATGGCATCCTGGTCTGCATCAGGAATAGTGGGTGAAGAAGGACTAGGGAAGTGATCATCCCCTGAACTCGGCACTGGTGATGGCACACCTCAAATACCGGGTTCAGTTTTGGGCCCCTCACTACAAGATGGACAATGAGGTGATGGAGAGAGCCCAGAGAAGGACAACAAAGCTGGAGAGGAGTCCAGAGAACAAGTGTTATGAGGAGCATCTGAGGGAGCTGGGGTTGTTTAGTCTGGAGAGAAGGAGGCTGAGGGGAGACCTTTTCACTGTCCACAACTACCTGAAAGGAGGTGTGGGGTGGGAGTTGGTCTCTTCTGCCAAGGAACAAGGAACAAGACAAGAGGATGCAGCCTCAAGCTGTGCCAGGGGAGGGTTAGGTTGGAAATTAGGAAAAATTTTTCACCAAAAGAGCTATCAAGGAACAGACTGCCCAGGGAAGTGGTGGAGTCACCATCCCTGGAGGGGTATTTAAAAGATGTGTAGATGTGATGCTTAGTGACATGGTTTAGTGGTGGACTTGGCTGTTCTGGGTTAACAGTTGGACATGATGAGTTTAAAGGTCTTTTCCAACTTAAATGGTTCTATGATTCTAAAATACAGAAGAGGATACACATTTCACAAAACCCAAACTGCCTTAAAATCCTATCAAAATAATATGCTACACTTCAAACACTCCTCCCCAGAGAGGAGGTTGTGAAAACAATAGCTGAAAGATGTATAATCATCTTGCTTAATGCACTATTGGAAGATGTTCAAATGCTCATCTGATGTGTGCAGGAATAGAACAGAAAATAAAATGGTTCAATTCAGGCCAGGTCAGGTGATCTTCCCTGAGATTCCTCCTGTCCACTTTCTAAAGAATCACATACTCAAGAGATTCTGTGTGCAAACTGCTACTCAGAAGGGAGTATGATAAAATAATAACAACCACTAGGCACATTTACAATAATATTAAAAATTAAAAGCCCTCAGTGAAATCCAGCAGCTGCCTGTATGTGTGCCTCCAGCTCACAGCAACACAACACTTTTCTGTAACTTCTGGAAGATTTTAGAAGGTGGTAAATACATTGATGTTCTCCATACACCACGTACATTAAAAAGGGATAAATAAGCCAATCACCATAGGCTTGTCTACTGCACATCAATCCCAGACAAAAACACAGAATAGCTGTGATAGGACTCAACAAATAAATAATTAATGGACATCAATAATGTGTAAAGGAAAAGGAATCTTGTGAAAAAATGCAGTCTCACATTTCAATGAGCCTACAAATGCGGTTGATAAAATTAATAGGGTTGATATAATGGGCTTCTGAAAAGCACCAGACTTGAATTATTGAGTAATAAACTCGACCGGTTTAAAATCAACATAGTACAGTGCAGATGAATTGGAGACCCGCTAACTGATACCTTTCCAAATTAAATAGTAAATGGCAAATGTTCACTCAACAAGTGAGCTTTTGGTCCCATATAGATCCTGGCTCACCAGCTTCTATTCAGTGTTTTTATCGCTGACACAGAAGAAAAAGTTACATTATTACTTAGTAAGTTCGTGAAATTTTGGGAAGTGGTACAGAATAAAGAGGACAATAAAACTAAGCAATCCAGAGAGCAATCTAGTGAACTGCACATAAGCCAACAATATGAATTTCAGCACAGACATATGCACAGTCCTGAATGTGAGATTACACAGTGAAGATCTTCCTTCTCAGACAGCAGAGAGGAGGCCAGAGCAAACTGGAAAAAAGCCTAGCAAGCTATTGAAATTAATCAGTTTAATGTGGACTACCAGTCTGACATCTTCAACAGGATAACGCATGTACTAGAGATGCAATATCGAGTAGAAGTAGCAAAGAAATTATATAAATTATATCCCAATCTGACACTGGTGCAACTGCTGCTGATATTCAGAGCCTATTTCAGAGGCTGCAGATACCAGGAAATGAGAAACAATTCAGAGAAAAGCCACAAGAATGAATGAAGAATTGGGGAACTTCATTCTGGAGAAAGACATGGAAAGATGTGCCTCTTTAATTTTACAAAGAAAAGGCTAAGAGGTTTCTTAATCACAGACTGTAAGTATTTAAAGAGAAAATAAGAATTAGCTAACAATTAGCTTCAGCCTTAAAAGATCTAGCAATGGCCAATAGCTAGAAGTGAAATCTAGACATTCAGAACAGAAATAAATCCAGTTTCTTTGACAATTTTGCAAGGGTTGTGAGATATTTACAGTCACTGGGACTCTTCAACTTTTTTTAAAGTTTCACTCCAGTTCATAAAGCAATTCATTTAGGAAGGTCTTACAGCCTCTTGGTCTCAGTAATCTAGTGACAGGATTTCAAATGCTTCTGTGGGAGGTTATTTTACAACCTAATAAATGTCATTTTGCGGAAAAGCTTCATGGGATTCTACTTTTTTCTTTAACACGCTACTAATGGACCACACTGAGTAACTGGTTCCCTTATTTTCTGTTCTTATCAAAGAACAATTAAAATAATGATCTTTCATCAGTAAAAGATAATAATACCTTTTCTAATACTTGTAAAGAATGACCAGAGAATGAATCAAGCAATTAATTCTTAGTTCTTAGTGATTCCTCCTACTCAAGTCCCAAACCAATGTTCACTTAACCAAAGGAGTATGTAATGAATTTCCTCTTCAGCCAAGCACTGGAGAAGGAAAAGAAGGAAACTTGGCATTTGTGACCTCAAACTGACATATTTTATGGTACCTCTACCCAAACTGGAAGACTCCACAGAGAAAACAGAAATTTCTGCAGAGGCTGAAATAGATGTGCTCCTGTGGTTAACACACTCTCTCTCTTTCTCCATCCTCACCTACTTTTTGGCAGTGGCTTGTCCCTTTTGTCACTCATGCTTTAATTTGCCTCCGAATATCAACCCTGCCATTCAGTGTCTAAGCACCATGCATGTTTCCTTAACATCGCAAAGAAGCAACCCCATTCTGTACATGAAACCCATTAAGACATTACCTGCCACAGGATGTTCAGGACACTAAATATAAACCAGTCCTGTCAAACGGGTGGCCTGCAAACTGAATCCAGCACAGATGATCCCACCTTAATTCTTCCTGAGCGTCATCTGCATGGTGATGCAGCCCTGCTGGGCCAGTTCAGCAATGCCTGAGGGATGCATAATTGCTCCTGGGCCTTACAACTAGTGACCAATGTGTGGTGCCAACAAATACACTGTGAAATGATAGCAAAATTGCTCTGCCTTTCTTGTACGTCTCTCCCAGCCCCTCTTTCCAGATATGAGATGGGGTTATCTGCCCAGCTCCTTTTGCAAGGCAAGCTGCATTGCCTCATCTTTTTTTCCCAGCCAGTAACTTCTCCCCTCAGCAGGACTGCTGAACACCCACGACCAAATTCAAGAGGTGACAGGTGACCCAGGGGACTAAACCTCCATACTCAGAGCACTGATGATAGTCCCCAAAGGATAGTCTTGAAGTGCAGCTTGCACTGAGTATATCCCAGGCCTCTGGAAACAGGATGGGGAACAGTAAATTTAGTAAGGAAACAGAAACCCTACAACTCCCTATTGCTTCAACAGCCCTTTGCCTGAAATGTTTAATAGTATCAGGATACTTGCTAGAATCACAACACATGTTCACATACCAGCAAAATGAAACAGCACACTTACGGGGTCAGCCAAGAGGCTCTGGTATGGAGTCTCCAGTGTGAACAAAGTTGGACAAACATTAGATATATAAGTGGGAGAGGCTGTATCATAGTGGAAACCAAGAGAACTTATGTTTGTTCTAAATGGTGGACTTCATGGACCTAGCTTTCAAAGTAAAGCATCTGCAGACAGGTGCATTCACTAGGACTTTAGGTAGGGCCCGCAAACTGAACTTTTTGACACCAACTTCTGTGATTCTGATTTATCCAAAATTAGCCAGATCAAAAGTTGATAGTATTAGTGCATTGGAAAGCAATGATCTCTCCCAAAATGAGCACCATCCCAGCACTGAGCTGACATCATAGCCTACCCTCCATCCAAATCATTAAGAAGGTTCTTAAGCAAAAACACTTTAACATTGTTCCCTACTCCCCCAAGGTATCTCCCACCGAGTGTTGGCATTTATTCATCACTATGTGTTTCTGGCTCCTCCAGCCTGTTTTCAGTCTGGTTTATAATCTTCCCCTCCAGTCAATCTAAATTACTTTTTCGGCTCAGTCTTCATGTAACAATACATTAATTGCCTCAGTACATGAACAGACATCTTATTTACATGGATTAAATGGCCACATTCTTTTCACCTACTTGGTCTGCAGTTGGACCAAACTAAGTGATTAAGATACGTCTGGATTTGCTTCTTACAAATCTATGCACGTGTCATTCACGTTCCTTTTCAATGGTAAAGTTAACTTGTGTATAGGGTCTGCATTCTTCCTACATGCCACTAACGGAATTGAATTAACTAAAGCGTGCTCTGAGTTGCACAGAAAACTCAATAAACTCTTCTTCACCAGGGATGAGGTTTGCTTTAACTGCTTACAGATTTACTTTGTTTAGTATTTTCTCCATTATTCCGTTATGACAAAATTCACCCCTTTCTTTTTCCATCATTTACATTCTGTTTTGGCAACTATCTTGAGGGTTAGCAACGTACACACGGCTCCATGTAAATTGCATGGCACAGCATATTCTCCTTTCCTTATTTAGGTTGTTTTACTAGAGATGGAAGCCAAAGTTATTGGACAGTTACCAGCTCTTTTAATGACTGCTGTTTATTCGTAAAGATCAATACAATGTGTTTTCCTCTGTCCTCTGGTTCTTGCTTGACACTTTTGTTTTTCAGAGATACCCGTTTGTGAGCCAGCTCCTTGACTAATTGCCATAAAAACATAACAGGCAGAACTGGGTTCCCAAGTTTTATTTCTAAGATTTTCCTGTTTCCCATATCCCTGAAACTTGTCTCACAGAGGTCATATTCTGCCCCATTCCCGATGTATTCAGTTAATGTCAGTGTCAGGAGATAGCAGAGGGATTTGGTAAATGCAGCAGTACTGACTTCAAGTTCTCATTCTGTGGGGCTTCCTAATGCCGTTAGACAGTCTGAGGTCTAAAATGGGATGAAAGGAGACAAGGCGAGGTAAATATGTCACTTCCACTCACAGCTCTGCTTATGGATGTTTCCCAACTTGGCTAAAGTCAGCTAACCCATAGGAACAACAGCAAGGTATATGGGCATGTGAAAAGTTAGTCTAGTGTCTAGAGACACTCTTTGCAGAGATCAGATCTCTTTTTTCCACCATTAATAATGGGGGTCATCCCAGTAATAAGAACAGGATTCTGGATCGGTTTAAGAGTTGGGGGGGGGGGGAAATTACAGTCACGAAGAAAGAGCTCTTCATTTCTTTGTGTCATTCCATTGAACACAGAAGTGAATTTCCATCAGCAGAAATGTTTCAACAGAGTTCCTGAAGTTGAGACACACACACACCCAAAAAAGCCAAACATCCAAGCAAGAAAATGACATAAACTGAAGAAAATTAAGCATCCTTCACAAGGGGCCCTACCCTTTTAAAGCAGACAGACCTCTCCAGAGAGTCACAAAGAGAACAGCTTGTTCCACCTGCCCTGTGATTCAGACTGGCATAAATGTAGTAACTGGCCAGGGCAGTTCTGGGACAGCAAAGTGGGGAGAAAATAAAAGCCAAATACTGCCTTGGCTCAGAAGATGTGAAACTTTCGAATAACTGAACACCAAGCTATTGAACATCTCTGGCTCCCTACTATGTCCAACCAGACAATATATCTATTGTACATACATGCAGATGAAGCACGAGCACAGAGGTGATGGTAGACAAGAAGCAGCCTAACAGTCACAACTGCAACTGAAATACTTATGTCTGAAAACTTCATCACTTACTCATGTTCTGAGAAGAGAATTGCATGCATCTGAAGATATGGTGAAGATCTTCAGAATGACCAGTCCTTTAGGGAGCTTCAGGCTTGGGCTGTGGATTCGAAGAGAGGATCTCAAAGAGACCCAGTGTGGAGTCCAGCAGTGATTGTTTGGTGAGATGAGAAAAGCAAAAGATCAATATGTACTAGATAAGTCTTTTGATATCAGCATCTGTGACTCTTTTGCTACCAGTCAGCATTGTGACACTGAATTATTTGCCTCTGTTGTCTTGACTAAGACCTACTGAAATGAGAAACAGAACATCTCAGGCAATTTGTTAAAATCACTTCAAGTCTCGGAGTGGTGTTAGTGATCACTGACTGAGGGCAGAATGCAGCAAGGTGAGTCGCATGATGAATAGCAAATGACAAACGTCCATGTTTTTGATGAACTTCTATCTGTGAGCTTCCATGGACTCTCAATACACCTCATCATGTCCTACTCTTTACCTTACTTACCTTCATCACTCCCCCAGGAAGTATCTTCATATTTGTTTTTTAAATACAGAGCTGAAGCAGAGAGGGAATGAGTGATTTGTCTAAGGTCACCCAGGTCTGCCCAGGTCTCCAGCACTGGTGCAGGCAGAAATCTCCACCGCATGCACTTTTGGACCTGCAGACAAATCTTATGACTGGTTGGTCCTTAAGGATGTGCTCAGAGCAATGCTGCTCTCTCCCCACATGACAGCCTCCACGTCACCAGACATTGCAAAACCTGTCACGAGGAGGCAGAACAGTTAAGGGCACAAGTACCACCGTCAGATCTTATGAAGGTGCTTCAGGTTTGCTGTAGGTGCTCTAGCAGCTGCCAAATTTAAAGACATTCAAAAAGATTTTCACAGAAGTATTCACAGAGACAGCCTGTCTCCACATGTCTATCAATAATGCTCAAGTGTCAACACTTCCATGCTAGGATCTCAAGATGCTCTGACCTGCTATAGGGTGGATAATGGGCATTATCCCTGTTTCATAAATGGGGAAAGTCAGACACGCCACAATAAAACAATTCTTCTGCAGTAACTCACAGATCAGAGCTGGAACTAAATTAAATTAAATTAAATTAAAAGAAAAATGGAAAAAAAAATTGAAATCCCAGCTCAAGTATCCTGTATTATCTACAGAGTGATTGAACCACTCCTCTCAGAGTTTTCTCTCCCATTCCCTTTCTGTCAGCCCCATCTTCCTCTGACTGTCAATCATTTATTTCTTTGTTATTGTTATATTTCCCTTCCTAAAGTCTTTCTGACTGTCCCTTTCCCAGAAATGATCCTTTCCTCCTAGTTCTGCAGATTTGCCTCAGGTCTTTCCTTAAATTTGATTTCATTGGGCCATCTCCCTAGGACCAGTGCTGTTTCTCAGGAGGGGAATGTGCAGCTGTTGGTGGCTGGAAAGTAGCCAGTGGACTCCCCATTCCCCCTAGCTATGCTGCTGGAGGATGCTGAGTGATGATGTCAGCAGAGAGAGCAGTAAAAGGCCTTGGCTGCCTGTTCAATACCCTGGAAGCAGCCTCCAGTCACTGGAAAAGGGATCTGAAAGAGAAAGGTTGCTCCCTCTGGCCTCACCCAAATGATATCTCATCCGGCATGAAGGAGGTGTTGACAGAAGGGTCTGTGTGTCACCACACATGAGAGATTCTTGGCTGGTAGGGATGTGGCCTTCACCAGTCATCTCCACTCCAGGAAGAGGGTAGACAACTGTTCAAGGCTCCTACTCACCCACAGCAAGAGACTGAACACACAGTATTTCAGTCTGCTTGTAAAAAGGGCTGTCAGGTAGAGCAGAGGGAGGGTACAGGCAGGACAGCCAGCTCTATTGTGAGAGGTGGAAGGAACAAGGATGAGGAGCAAGTTTATTTATGACACTGCTGCTCTGGTTTGAGCACACAGGGGTTTGAAAGTGTACAGTTATCACATTAATTTATTTTGAAACTCAGGAGGAAGGGTTGGACTTACGACTTGTGAGCATATCACTGACCTACTCCTTGGGTCTATTAATCTGTGACGTCCTCCTCCAGTGCACCTCTCCCATGATATACTTCATCAGCTAAACCTAACTACACACAGTTTGCTTTCAGGACACACAATGGTCAAATAATGGGATTCGTATGGCATGCAGCCTTAGTGAAAGGGGTTTGAGCAGAGCACAGGTAGTCTCCAAGACTGCCTTCCCAAGCACTGTGTTTCCAAGTGATGAAAGGCAATGCTATCAAGTATCATGACAGAAAACACAAATCAATAAAATATGAGGGTGCCTCTTAAAAATAAATGTTGCTCCGTGGTCTTTTTCCCAGGAGAAAGAAGTTTCCCTCCATATGGTATCACATACTGCATGGTCTGTTCCCTATAAGCTCTCAACATATGCTATGAATCTGCCTCAGCACTACAAGTATTCTAAATCAGATGCTTATGCCTTCTTCTGATCTTTTGCAGCCACACGTACATACATCAGGTTTTGCCACAGGCTATCTATCATGTCTCCCTTTCCAGCATCTGAAACGCATGACCCACAATTTGGTTTTATGTGTGTTTTACTGCAGTTTCCACATAATCACACAGGAAACTTTAATTCTCACCTTATGAGGCCAAGCACAAACAGATAACGCTGGACACAGGCTGCAGTTCTAAATCCTTGTCTTTCAGAAGTGTCATGACTCTAGCTCTGACCACCAAGAGACTGATAGAAAAACTTCAGAATCAAATTCCTTTGTAAGCAAAGCCTTACCCTTCATGATCACTTGTTTACCTGCATTATTTTCCACCTTCCACCCCCAAATAACACCTGAAGTCCTTAAGCAATTGCTGCCCTCTGTCTCTGAGCTCTCCTCACGTCAGCTGCAGATTAACACAAGTGGTGGTGCATGAGGTGGGCATTTCTCATCACTGTAGCACAGGCAGCTCTGCACCTCTCATGTGTCACCCTGAAATCACCCACAGCAGGCTGCAAACTTGGGTTGCACTGAGCCAGGGTTGGGGATGAATAAACACATAATATTTTAGGTGCGAAGATCAACTTCTAATGCAGGTCAGAATACAGTGATGAAATAGGTGCAGAATTCCTGCAGACATCAAGGTAAGCAGTCCCACTCACTGCAGACCCGTCATGTCTCAAGGCTGTGATTTGCTCCTCTCATCCCTTTCTACTCGTTCACCGGGAATTCACCATTCCTGGCCTCTTCCCCATGCCAGCCACAAGCAGCAAACGCAGCTGGACAGCACCATCCACCTTCCAGCTGCCTCTGTTTAATGTCACTAAATGGAAAAAAGGCTGTGGGTCACCCCAGCCCCTGGCTTACTGCAACCACCTTCCAGCTGTACAAACCCTCCCGCCTCAAGGACTGACATGGCTGGGCACAGCACTCACCAGAACGATGCTGTCTGTACACACGTGTGTTTAATACATCACTAAGTGATCCTGATTCACGCAGAGCCCACCCACCACTATCTGACATCACGTTACACGTGCTCATGAGCTCTGATGGTACATTGCTGTTTATGAGCAGGCAATGTGACTTTTCCAGTACATAGCCCAGGTACAGGCAGATTTCTAGCAGAGATATGCTCTCACTGGTTGCATGCAAGAAGATAGAGGATCTTTTAGCTCTCTACGAGACTAGCTGGGAAGTGGTAACAGGGTCTTGTAAAATACCTGCCCTGTGTATGGAGCAGATGGCACCGAGGCATCAAGAGAAGTCCTGTAAACAGCCAGCTGAGCTGTAACCACAAGCCATTTCATCTGCTTCAAATATAAGCTCTATCACCTTCCAGCTGGGGCTGGAAAAGATCAGGTCTGTGCTGCCTGCGGGGCTTTGCACATTTGTGTATTCTGAACTGTCGCCAGGAGTAACTTTGGTGCTGGAGGGATCAATGCTGGGCCCTGTGCAGAGCATCAGTGAGGCAGGGACTTATCCATGAAGAGGGGAAGCTGGGGAAATCCCCTCCCACTCTAAACTATTTCTTGGCTCATTACATTAATTATCAGCCCTTGGGAATGTATTTTCCTCTCTCTGTACTTTTCTGTGGTCTGCATTATCATTTGCTAAATATTAGCACGTGCTGTTTATCATGAGGTCTTCAACCCTCATCCACTCCAGGGAGTTCGCAACTAAGTCACAGCAATAAATTTTCTGATACTCTCTTGGTTTTATAGCACTAAAAGACACACATATGAAATTATTATCTCAGAGCCTTCAACCCCTAATCTCACAGTGAAACATTAGTCACCAAAGGCAGGGAGGATGCACACAAACGCAGGTTGTTTATGCTCACAGTGGATTCAGACTCAGGCTCCAAGTCTGCTTACTAATAATTATGATTACTTTGGCTCCACTGGTTTTATAACATGTTTAAAAAGCTCAGGGAAACCACATTATCTGCAACTCCCTTTCAACACCATGTTTCGTTCATAAGAGCTGCTAGGCAAGTGAAGGAAACTGGGTGTGATTGTGGAGTAGGAATCAGTTATAACAACATCATAGTGACCAAAATGAACATCATGGTCTACAATTACTGCAGTTCCTCTACATTCATTGCAGAACAAAATCATCTAAGATCTGACTCAAAACCTGTTGACTGCGCTGAAAGATTCTGCAGTAGGTCCTAGGACTCACTCAGACAAGACATCATCTCTTGCTGACCTGCTCCACCCAGAATGACTGGGGAGTTTGGACCTTCTCCCTGCAATAGCTATTGTCTAAGAAGGGATTCAAACCTTGACCATGAAGGATACACCAACACAGCAACATTTCTGAGCCCCGAAGCCCCTTTCAGACTCATTCTTGGTTAGACTAGAAATGCTCCAGCTTCTTTTGGCTACAGGATATGATCCCAAGCATCTTCAAAGCAAATCGGAGTTCAGACTGAACAGGGAACATTTAATAAAGAGTATTAGGGTTGGGTTTTTTCTTATTGAAGAAATAAACTAAATGCTACTTGAATGTACAAGTCCCAAAGAAACACTGGTCTGAGGAGTCTGTATTTTTCAAAGCTATCAAATTAACCCACCTTGGTTTCCACTGCCATTCTAAATAATGATGGATGTTGTCCAACAACTTCTTCTTCCTTCTAAACAGGCTGAGAAACCATGGGCAAAGCCATCAGTATCAGGGAGGAGACAACTTCCTGCCCTGAATATACCAGATAGAAGTACATGGAGCAGATGCTGCTCTCTGAGAAGGGGAACCCAGGAAAAGAGGAGATCTGTTGAGTAACTGAGTGGCCATGTCCTGTGTGTAGAGGGAACAACTGTCACTAGCAAGATCTGCTTTGCAACCTTATGGAAACAAAAACAAGAAAGAACTGGACAAAAAATATCTGAGAACAGCCTAAAAGCCAAAAATGAGGTGGCTTCCCCTGCAGCAGCAGGACACAGCCCTCTCCTCTATCCCTCTCTTACTCTCTTGCTATCACAGAAGCCAAGGCAGAAAACCTTCCCAAGTTCAGGATTCACTGGCCATTCCCTGACCAATGCAAGACACAGTCTCCATCACACAAGGGTCAGACCATCTCAACACCTCCTCTGTAGGAGATGGTTCTGCAGTCCTATAGCCCTTTCTGGCAGGCAAGCTCTCCTGATCTGGAGCAGGGATGTTTCTAAGTATGCCAGGCTGCTGAACACAGTAGCCTGTTAGCCCAGAAAGGCTGAAGAATAAACAAAGAGCAACTGGAAGAATAAAGATCGATAAACTTCCTTGATCTGGAGGTCAAGTCCAGGGCATATCTATATTAATAAACAACTGGGCTCAAGCACTGGCTTGCAATTGTACACATGTTGGAACTAACAAAATTTCCAGAGATATTTTGGCCCATGCCCACTCAAACAGCCTGGTCCAGGGAACAGCTCAGTCAAGGGACTACTTTCTGCAGACAGTTTGCATATAAAGAGTTTCTCTCTTCAAATGTGAGCCCTGCCATGACACTTGCCCTTAGGGCCAGAGAACTCTTTTACTGCACAAGTGTAGCCCACAGGGACTCTCTCCTAAACACAGCTGAGTGTCCAAACTGGCACAGAGCAGTGGTTGCTGGGATGTGTAGGGGATGCCTTGCAGGTCATAGCTGCCTCCTTGATGTATTCAAACTCATCCTCTGCCCTCTCTTCTGCCTGGGAGACACAAAGGGAGCAGAAGATACTGGGGGTTGCAAGTCAGGGGGATTCCCCCTTGGTACAAGGATTTCCTACCAGTGGGCACCGAAGCAGCTCTAGTAGCTCCCAGGATGTCTCCGTGGTGCAGGGACAGTGAAGTGGCCAAGCTGTGGTGTGCTGCAACACATCCACTGGCAGATGGTGCCAGTGGGATTGGAGCCATCTGGAAGGGGCTCTAACTAAGCTGTGTTAGCTCTGCCAAATTCAGGGTTGGGTACTCCCCTCCTGGAGAGCCTCCAGGCCCATGGGATCTAGCAGAAAGCTGCATGTACTAAATGCTCTGCTTCACTGGGAAGAAGAGAGTTTCCCTGTGTTACTGGGGGGGCTCTCTCCATTGGAGGGGCCCTGGCCCTTTCTCCAGGTGATACAGGTCATCAAAGCAAGAAGCAACTTGTCCATCTAGAACATGTCCTCCAAATCAGGCAGGACCTCCCATTCTTGAATCCAGCTGTCAGGGTAACACACATCCAGGCAGGTGAGGCCATGTCACAGTCAGCTGTGCCCTGACAGCACAGGGTGCACACAGGACAGCTGGGCAGTCAGAAGGCAGGGGGGTTATGGAGATGCTCACAGCTCTGCTGGTGTCACCCCAGCTACTTTTGTGTGGACAAAACACCCCACAGAGCTAGTGTGCAAAATATGGACCCGCTGGAGCCTTCTGCATTACTATAGTGCATAAATATCACCAGGACATTTTGACTGAGGAAAGCTGTTCTTGGGTTGGTACAAAGCAGTTCCGGTTGCAAATTATCATGTTTTCCATGTTATAGTCTCTAGTCCTAACCCCAAAATCTTGCTTCTGAGATGGGTAAGTTTCCACTGAAATAAAAAAGAATGGAAAAGTTTTTCTTTTATCATTAATTGGGAAAAGGAAGGACATGGATTCCTTTCATGTCCCAAAATAGAGAGGAGGCTCTTTGCTCTTCTGTGCCATGAGAAGGATAACACTGCCATGTCCTTTTTTGGGATTTGTTGTTTTCAAAGATGGCTAAACCCAAGAAATAAATAGCAACACTAGCCTTCTCTCTTGCATTCTTTTTGTCCTGCACAGGAACAGCTGCCAGAGCGAGGAAACTATATTTATGACCACCGCATCCCTTAGAAAAAGATAAATCCTTCCCAGGGTTTCATCTTTGCTCAGTGACAAGAAGTGAGGGAGTCAGCATTGGATTCAGACACCTGTATTTCGGTGTCTGCAATGTAAATGTCCATGTGGGTATGAGGTGTGTGAGTTCCTATTATTATCAGCACTGATACAGTCTTTACAGTTGAGAATAATTCAGCTGGTCAAATACTCATGATCCAGCTAAACATGAGTGTCCAGTGCTTTCAAAAGGCCCTAGGCTGAAACATCAAAGGCAAGGTGTGCAAATATTAGGTAGGACCTATAAATAAAACAAATTCTCTACAATATTATTATGTATGCATATAAGGGCAACACGGATCTAGTTGTATCATCAGTACAAAAACAAGTTTCCTTGGCTCACTGACTACATAAGCAGCTTTGATCTCTCACTGACCTCTAGACAGCTACATTCAGTATCGGAGTCAAAACTGGAATCCCACCCAGCAAAACTGGGTACGAACCCACTGAAGAGTTAGAACACTTCAGAAAAGACATTATTTCCCAAAAGGAGGTATTATTGAACTACATACCTAATTTTTGTCTTTTCTGGTAATGAGATATGAAACTGTCAAAGACTAGTAAGTTTAAAAAGGAAAAGATCAAAAGCAATTTAGTGAACTTACAGTCAACAAGGTGCTAGAACTTCATATAAATATCATGAGGTTTGAAGACTCAGGAAAGTAATGATAAATAGGGGTTGAAAATATGCAAATTTGTAGAAAACACATTCCAGGTAAGAATTATTTGACCTAACTTTAGATGTCAACAATGCACTTGGCCTCATCACCATGGGCTCTTTTAAAAACAAAAAAGATAAATAAACATTTGTGAGGTACCTGAGATATCTACTTGAAAATGAGATGAACTACAACCTAGAAGTGCCTATTTCTTTTCATATACTGACTACAAAGGGAGGCCGGCATATCTAGTCCATATGTAGCTGATCATACTGTAGACAGCTACATCTGGTCAGCATTACAGCATGTTTAATAACATACCTATTTGCAACTGTATTCCTATTCAGATAAATACATCTGTGGACTCAGTACTCCATCCCTCTACTTACGTTCAAGATTGCAACCACTGTTAGTCCAACCCTTTAGTCTTGAACTTCAAAAGCATCTGTAGACTGGAACTGGCTACACTGAGATCTACGACTCTGTAAGGTCCCTCAGGAAAACACAACTCACCGAGCCAAGAGAAGACACCTGAGACACAGCTAGAGGCATGGTACTCCCTCCACGAAGTCTGCAGAGGAGCACTTACAAAGAAACAGAGAGGAATCATTACAAGTCCCTTCACTTAGGAAAATATTTTTGCTCTAACTAATGATTAAATACATTGCCTCAAATAAAACCTATCTGCTCAAGAATTCAGGAAACACATTTATGAAGAGCCATCATGCCAAAAAGTAAAGCACTTTGTATGATCCTGAATTCAAGAGGGAGCCAGCTTCATATAGGTAAAGAGCTGGTGAACCTTTCTGCAGTCTGGGGCAGGTAAATCATTTCTTGCACCAGTTTAGCTTGGAAGTCAAAAAGCCTGACTCAGCCATGAGCGTGTCAGCATCCCAGGGTACGGGGCACTGTTTCTTGGCCAGCTGCAAAAGGAAGGTAAGTCAATCAGTCATCCAGAGCTATAAAACAGCATCTTGCACTGTTATTAGAAGCCTGCCTCCCCATCTGGAAATCAAATACAAACATATGCATATGTCTAAGTGTTGCTTAAGAGAAAATCGCTACCCTGACAACACTGAACAGGAACAGGAAGGAAAGAAAAACAAAAAATAACAAGCCAATATCTGTACCTCCCCTTTTAATTTACTGTCAGAAGCACCCTCGTATTTAATTAAGCACAACTTAGGGACAAAGAATGATGAGATAAGGAAGGAAAGAAGATTCATTTGCTTGTGAATACTGTAGTGGGCTAAGAAATATCTGACAGAAAATTTACATTACACACATTCAAACTCCAATTAACTAAGTGGCTCGGTCCTCTCAAAAGAGAGCCACAACACAGTATCAGCATCCTATACTTCATTCTTCACCAATACTCAAGGCATCTGCTAAGGATTGAGGAGGGGAGGGGAGGGGAGGGGAGAGGAGGGGAG